>SNQJ01S0086848.1:0-19351 GCA_010110895.2 Picea sitchensis
CCACACCGTGTTGTATCACCTCCCTCACAACTTAACCCTGTGACTATTTGATGGCCCTTTTTCTCTGCAATTTCGTCTTGCGCATTAGTAATGGATGAATTCTGTCTTTAGCCTTTGCCCATTCGCTGATTGCCCCAAAAATCTGTGGTTAGCATTCTGGATGGGTTTTACTATTCCTTGGTTGAATCTTTATGCTTCTGTGTCACTCTTGTTGGCTGTATATTCCTGGATATGGGATAATCACATTTAATTTATTGAGGTGCAATTTTACTACACGTGGACAATCACTGTTATAGTTAGATTTCATTGTTGTATATACATGGATGCGGTGCAAATCTTAGTTCAATGTTACTGTGTATAAATATCCCGTGGTGAGTGTTAATGGTAATAGCAACGATTTACCTTTATGAAAACATTTTATGTTTCAAATGAACTTTTATATTTTATATTTCAACGGCGAAATTATTTTTACTTCAATGACGATTTATTTCTCTGGTATGTCGGCGAGGATTTATATTCTGGATTGTTTCACAACGATTCACTTTTAATTGGGTTACCTCTTAATTTCTTGGAACCGTGATTTATTTTAAACTTTGGTTTGTCCTTCGTTTATGACAACGATTGGCCCTTAATCTGCGCATGAACACTGCCGTATTCTTTGGGCGGTGATTCATTGCTCCTGGTGGAAACGCCCTTCCTCGTGGACTCCCTCGATGCTCTTGAGTGCGTCGTTGCTTGTTTCCCTTGACACCTATGTTGTCAGCTTGCTGTGTACAGTTTACCTGGCATCTGTTAACAACTTAGTTGTTGTTGAAGCAAAGGATAAATTCACCGGTTAAGCCTACGTTTCCTTGCTATGTGAACATACCCATTTTCGCCTGTTCAAACACATAGTTGATGGGTAAAACCTTTAATTTTCGCTGTTAAAAAAGGGGACCACGATTTGGCTGTGTGAACATACCAATTTTTTGCCTCTTCTGCCTCTTCTGCCAGATGGAGAACCTTTGAATTTCGCCTCTTCTGCCTCTTCTGCTAGATGGAGAACCTTTGAATTTTTCCTCTGCCTCTGCATTTACAAACATCTATCTCCGCCCTTGCAAACTGGGTTAAAAATCTGGAAAAAATTTACTACTGGCAACTGTAATAGATTCATGCATACTTGCCTCTACAACTGTAAAAAGAAATCACCCAGAATCGCCCTTGCCAGTAGCCTTCAATCCGTAACCTTTCTCCCTGCACATTTGAATTAAAAATCATATAAATATTTATCTCTGCAAGTCGCGTCATGCACGGTGGTGAGGGGGGTTATTCTTTGACGCGGTTAGTTGAATTTTCCCAAGTTAATTCTTACCTTCTTACAGTTGCCTTGACAGTTTCCCTTGGGATTCTGATCTCTGGCCGGCACTCACCGCGTTGTTTTTTATTACTGTTGATTTATGCCTTTCGGCATTGGGTAGGACCTTTGGAAATGGACCTGGGAACTTGACATTGACAAATTGACTTCTGGAAACTATGGCCTGGTGAATTTAAGTTGTTGTTCGTGAAGGTTATTTCCATTAAGAGTGACAATCCTTTATTTGTTTTTTTTTCTCTCTAAATAAATAGTCTACTAATTTTCATTATATCCCGGCTCCTTTATATCCCGGCTCTGGAAATGAAAACCAGTAAAAGTGAGTAAAATTTTATAACATTGAAGATACTCCTTTACAAAAGTTTCCAACTTAGACTCGCCAATAAAAAAATTACTCAGAAGGAGAGAATGAGAATGCTACACTCTGGTTAATAAAATAAATCCTCATGGATTTAGTTCACGTGGAAGAAAAGTTTAGAGGATAATTGTGTTAGTTATTCTTGTTGACTAGAAATCAACATTGGTGAATCTAGGTCAGAAATAGGGTTAGTGGGTGAAAGGTCAATATGGCTGGCCATGATGGTGAAAATAGTTACTTTATTTGCAAGATTTTTAAAATAGAATGTAATGAAGTTATCATTATGGTAATGATATTGTAGTTTCCTTGTTAATAATACCATATAAGATGTAATGTGATGGTTATCTTATTGCAGGGTAATTGTGATAATTGTAATATTGTTATTATTTTATGGTGTATTATTAATATAATGTCCTTGAATTAAGCACATTGAAATTAATGTAATGTCCTTGAATTAAGCACAATGAGTTATTATGATTTAGAAATTGGGGATTTGCAATTAATTGAAAGTACATTATTTTTGGTTTGGACTTAGTAACTCGTTGCCTATTGGAACCGAATGGAGTGATTTGATTTGTATTCAATGCTATTTGAGTCATAGCTAATGCCTTGCCTTGATAATGGGTGGTTGTTGTCGGAGTCGTTCTGACTTGCGCCCTCCGTGGAGTCCTTAATTATTGTTGTAATGGGTTGTAAACATTTTATAGCTTGGTCTGCTGGTGTCGGGAGGGATGTAGACACCTCCATGTTCCTCAGAACAGTCACCAGCCCTGAGACCTTAAATGGTTAAAATCGATGGGAACCTGGGCTTGAGCATTGCTTATGTGTCTTGGAGGTCCTAACCATTGCAGGGTAGGATGGGCGGGTAGTCAGTCTTTTTATTTGGTTGGTTGATTTTTGTTCTTTACTGGCAGAGGTTGATGTGCGTCTTAGATCTTTATGTTGATATTGCAGTTGCATGCATCATGATGAGTCATCATGTGGTGGCATAGAGTATAATGTCTTGTTACCCTTGTACACACGCACACACAATTTTTTTTTTTGCACTTGTTATAAGAGGTTTGTCGGCGTAACGAGGAGGTCGTTACAATGAGGTAGTGTGTGATGTTACCCCTCTTGATGTATGTGATGTTTTTTTGGGCCAACCATATATGTGGAAACGTCATGATATCTATGAGTCTATACCCCGTAGTGTCATTACTACTCTGGGCAGTCAACTCTATAGGATATCAGAGGTAGTTCTGACTATTGCTCCACCAAAACAGTGCCGCAAGGTAATCTCTCATACTGCAAAATTTGTCCTCTTCACAGTCTGTTCAAAGGATGCAAAGAAGACCATTATAACCACTGTAACCTCAACACCTTCTATCCAACAGAAACATATTTACGAAGAGAAAGAAGATATTGTTTCTTCACCTACAAATGGTGCCTACACAATTCCCAGTCAAATCTAGAGACAACAGGTTGGTAGAACATATTCAACCCCGCCAACAACAGGTTTGTGATAGTCTTCCACATACCAAGAAACAAAAATTCTCCAACAAGGCACGCAAATCACCAAGATTCAGATTCAAAAAACACTTTCCTCTCTTCCTGGGTACTCAATGCAATGGAGACCATTTCTTCCTAAGGGGGAAGGACTGATCTAGGTGGATATTGGTGGCCACCCACCTATTCCAACTGGCTCCTCTTGTCATTTTTTAGTTCAACATGTTCTTCTGTACTTCTTTTTAATTGTGGATTCTACACTTATAGGGTGGTCTGAATCCCTACACATCTTCCAGGTGGAGACTAGTGGCAGCCCACCTAATCCAACTGGCATATTTTGGATTTTTTCATGTCAACACATTTTTCTGTACTTCTAGGGCTGTTTTGGGGCCCTAAATAGTGTTTTTTTGGTGTGCCATAGTCAAACTATAGACAAAGTTAGAGTTTAATGACATAATGCGTAGTTCTTAGAAACACCTTTCCAACGGGCTATCATGCGCCTTAAACGAAAATCGTATGCAAAATTTACGACCCCAGGAAGTTAATGTACTAACTTACCCAAACATGGCCCACATAACTTTTGGAATTTCATCTCCTAGGGTTAGGTTTTGGATGTGGGGTTTTACATTCATGTTTTATCATAAAATGTCTTTAGAGTCTCATTGTAATCTTCTTGCAAATGAGCCAAGCCGTCACATCTCTTCTCGAGAGATAAAGATGACACCATTCTAGTGAGTCTTGCACTTTGTATTTTCTGAGTCTCTTTACAATTCTTTCATTAATAGAAATCAAGTATTTTTAACATCCCACTCTTACCTGCTTTGGGAAAAATTATTCTTTGGGGACACTTGCTTGGAAGTGATCTAGTTTATTATACTATTGTGGTGGATTTTGATTATGGTTATGAGATATGATGGACTTGATGATATGTTATTTTACTATATTTACATAGACATGTGCTATTGCACAGGTTCTCCTGAGTGTGCGGGAATTTGGACATTGAGAATCTGAAGCATCGGTGAGACCCCTTGGACTCCGGATCAGTGAGGATTGGACTATTAGGTTTAATGTTGTTTATGTGACATATGTGCATATGATAAGATGTTATGATGATTGATTATTATTGCTGACATGATTACCGTTGATGGATGTAGGATGATGATAGCTTATTGAGCGGACTCACATGTGGGTAGAGGTCATCACCGGGACAACGAGAGTTTGAGGTAGAGGTGTGGAAACAACCTTGCTACAACCTACTAACACTCCATCGTGGCTTGAACTATAGGTTAACGATTACCTAGTTTGAAGACCCATGATGCCATGAGGAAAAACTGTGACAATCTCTCCACTGATGATTCTAAGGGGCACACAATAAGGCATGGGACTTATTCCTTAGAGGCCCATAGTCTCCCACAAGATCACCTAGTGGAGTATTGACTTTGGGGGCTTGAAGTCTACCAAGTCAGTTAATAGGTGAGTGGTACCCTTGGAGCATAGTGCATCTTGAAGGAGGCAGTTAGCAAGGAGAAAATGAAAAGGAGAGTGACACCCTTGGAGCGTATGCATCTGAAAGGGAATCACTTGTCCTTGGAAAACATAAAGGGGGGAGTGGAACCCTTGGAGAACCTAGTGCGTCACGAAGGGCATATCACGATTTTAGCTGGTAAGTGGAATAAACCTAGTCAACCTTAAAATTAGATGATGTGATAAGTAAAAGATTTAAAAAACAATTTTCCCCAATCAAAAAAATCATAACCTAATTGGAAATCAAAGATACAAATTCTAAGTGATACTCGTGGTAAAAATAATAATAATAACAAATTAACATGTAACAAGAAGGGGTGGGGTCAAATTTATTTAATAAAGTCAAAATTATAATGGAGGATTAACATTTTAAAAGGGAAATGGTTGTTTTATCTATTTTTGCTAATTTAATTTTAGATAAAAAGAAAGAGGGTAAATGGTTGTTTCATTGACACTTGCTAATTTAATTTTTAATTAAAGAGAGAAGAAAAGGGTAAATGGTTGTTTATCACACTTGCTAAATTGATTTTTAGTTAAAAATGGAAAAAGGGGGAAACCTTACTCAAAAGAAATAGGAAACTTAAAAGGAAACTTAAGAAAAGGGGGAATGTAAAGTAAAAATTTGAATGTCTAACTTAGTAGGGAATCTTTCCTTGGGAACTTTCTAATTATGAACTCAACTAGGAATTAAGTAGGCCTGATAAAAGTCATTTTAAAGTGTAAGGGAATTTTGGGACACCAAGGATGGATTTTAGGAATGCTTTTAGGTGGGTGGGGAAATAGGAATAATTAAGAAATTAATAAGAATTAATTTCTAGTGAAACTAGGATCAAGGTGACATGTGTGTGCAGGGGAGGTTTTCCCTGATTAATTAAATGAAAAAAGAATTTAATGAGAATTTTGAGAAAATAATTACTTAAAAATCTATAAAGGAGGGAGGAGGAGGAGTATGGATCCTGATCTATTTGCATAATATTATGCTGCTGAATTTTTGTCTTGAATAAAATTATCTTGTGGGAGTTGGGATACCAGCTTGGGTAATTGGTAGCTTGACCTTTGTGAGGTGAGATGGGTGCTAGAAGTTCTCTGGTATTATGTGTGTGGCCCCTTTCTTGGTTCGAGGGCTGGGGGAGAGAAAGAGTACTAGTGTTGTTTGGGAGGAGGTGCAGTGAGGTCACATCAGTTGACAAGTGGGAGCTGGGAAGAGCACACATAGGACAACGACTCAGAGCTTCGCATTTGGCAATAGTACACATGTTTATATTTTGAATGGTAGTTTAATATTGTTCCTGCGCCTTCAATGCTATATTTTCTACTGTGTTTAAGATTATGTTTTATTCAGCAGCTTTATGATCAGTACTTAAAGTCATCCCACATTATACTTCTCGTTGTATTTTGAATTGAATTCCCTGGGTGAACCCAAAATATAATTGCAATGACTTCTCTGTGTTTGTTTTTATTGTTTATTACGAAGAAAAAATTGTGTTTTATCTTTTGTCCCACATATCCCTTTAGTTATTAGTCCCAGTGCACGAGAATTAGGTCCGAGGAGTTGAATCGTGATGCGTCACTCACGAATGTTTAAAGACATATAGATTCAAATGACCTACTCTTGTGCATGGATAATAAGTGGAGGATAAATTTCTCTGATTACCTAGCCCTTACTTATGTTTGTGATTTTCTCTTACGATTAATCTCAAATCATTGCGTTTTTGTGAATGAGTGTCCTTGTGTGTTTCTTAGTTGATTCATTTGCAAATGATTTATCTTTGCATTTAAATGAATGGTATCTCTGGCGTTTGATCGATTAATGCCGATTATTAATCTCTGATATCTGCGTTTTCTTGTGCAAATCTCTATGTCCTCCCCCAAATTGTTACTCTGTGATTCTCTTTATACACAACATTTCACACCATATTTTTTGTGGTGCTTGCACAACATTCACACTACGAAATCTGTGGCTCATTACCCAACATTCCACACGATGTTTTTGGGGTATATTACAAAGCATTCCACCACTATTTTCTCCTTTTTCCGGCATTCAATCACGATGTTTCGGGCATTTACCCAACGTAACCACAATTTACATGGCACACTACACAACTTCCTCCCTATGCATTTCTTAACACCTTGCACGGATTTGCACAAAGATTCTAGAGATTTACCTCTGTGATTTCATTTTTAGTTATGACAGCGTTATCTTGCTATTGGGTCTGAATCCCACGTATATGAAAATGAAATCAATTATTATTTAACTCGATTTCATCACGTATTTGGCGACGCTGTTATTTACTCACGCAAAATTGTATCTATTATTTGCGGAATTCCATATCTAATGGACCTTGATTTAATTGCCTTGTTGCTGTGCATGAAAATGAATTCATATAGAAAATTTATGATAACAATTTTCATTTTATTAGTTAGCGATATTGTTGATTCCTTGATTTCAAGACAACAATATATTTAGCCAACGATTGGGTTAATCCGTAATAAAAGACAAAAATATTATATTTGAATAGCAATTGACAACGGATTATTTAATCATCATGTGTGTAATTTATGTTGGTTTTTGCTTTAATAATATGGTACATGAGGTAAGGTATATATATATATATATATATATATATATATATATATATATATATCACTATATATATATATATATATATATGTATATATATATATCTGCAGTGTTATGTTAGTTTGATGATAGTCACGCATTTGCCGTATTACCCAACCTCCGTCGATTTTCTTGGCACAATGGCGAGATCTACACCACCATGATTTTTTGGAAGTAGGATTCAGCTATTTGCGGTAATCGGCGTTTATCAATTTATTTATCACTATTTTTTAGCAATAGATGTATCCAGTAACTTTCGACGGGAAGCTTGATGCGTTAACAACCACAGTTATATGGCCATATCATGTTGACTCCATGATTTTCCTTTAAAACGCAGTTGTTATTCCAGCGATTTATTATCAATGCGATTTCTTTTATCATATATTTAGGCAACAATATCATATCATGTGTTAAACATATAGAAAAATAAATGTTGTTGGCATAGGGGTGAGGTTTAGTCTATGCTAACGTTACTTTATTTAGAAGCCAAGGTTTAGGATTCGCAAGCCTTCCTTCTACGAAGTACTCTCTGGAACCTCCTACCATTTTCTAGCTTTTTCTTTCTTCTTCTTGAGCTTTCTTGCCTTCTTTCATCTTATCTGCTAGCATCTCCGGATTCCTCTTTCCATTCTTTTTCTTATATTCTCTTAGCATAGAAGTAACTTTACATTGCTTCAAGGTCTTTTCCACGGTTCAAGGGTAATACTTCTTCTCTTCTTACGGGTGTGTTCTCTTCTCTCCTACATGGATAAGTTCTTTAAGCCTTCTTTAGTTCTTTCAGCCGAAGCCGAGATACAAGCCCTCGATTCTTGATTTGTCCTCATGTTCTTCATTAAGTGTGTGCTATTCTCCTAGCCATGGAATCCGCCGAATTCTTTCTTTTTTTCTATTCTATAGATTCCTCTTCTTATTTCCTTTGGATCTGATCTCTCTCAAACCAAGTCCTTCTTATTTCAAAAGTGCAAAGGGCGGTATCAACAAACTTAATGACCTCGATTCTTCATACGTAGGTGTTCCATGAGCACTCATTGGTACATGAGTAATAATATTCCATGGGGTTATCATATTTCCTTTAAGCTTATTCTATTCCTCCCAATGGAAGGAATCATGTGAGGGCTTTCTAAAATTTTAAAGTAATTTTGGCATAGTATTCACCCGGATTTCTCTTGCATCGATACATAGTCATATTAGTCTCCTTTTTTTCTATGCACTACTTCTCTTCTAAGATATCAGTAGGCTGATGTCTTTGTGATCATTCAATGTTTCTTTCATCACGCAATAATAGAGCCTCTTTGATTCTTTTTTTGGTTCTTTTAGCATGTTCTTGGTCATGAGCCTTCCTCCTTAGTTTCTTGTCTCATGTTCATCTTCTCAACTTTAACCGTCATTCTAGGGCAATCCAAAACTTCGTCGGTAAGCTTAACAACAAAGGAAAATGGACCTCTACCGGGGAATTCCTTGGCAAGATGTCTGGATCTTTACAACTATAACAAAGAGTCAATCCTCTCTTTCTCTTAGCATCCCAAACTTTCTGTCTTTAGCCACTTTGGGATCCAGTGATGGACACGCAAAAATTATTTCTGAGATCCTGCATCCACTTGTTAGTCTAAAATTCTTCTATGCATATGAATAGCATATCTTTCACTATTTATTTCAGATCTATTCATATCCGCATCTTCTTTTTTCTAACCGTGCCCTAGTTTTCATATTGGGACAAAATCTATCAAACATACCTAGATCCATTCTTTCAAACAAAAGAATTTCCACTTATCTTACCTTTGTCGAAGCACAAGATTTAAGATCTTACCTCTTTCTTTAGATCGGACTTCTCTTCTTATCACGAGCTTCCTGAGTCCAGTAAGTCTTGTGCACTAGAATATGAGATCTACACATAACTTCTCTTTCTTGAGTTTCAACAATCCTTAGTTTGAGTTACGACAACATATGCATTTTTTCTAACCGCGAGGGAAGACCGGGTTCAGCGGCTTCAATATTGCACCAAACCTAACTACCGACCCTTTTGGAAACACCGAAGCATATGAAGTCTCACCCGGTAGAGGCGGGGTTTGTGGGACTCAAATTAATACGCAACCTGGCTAGGACGATATGTGATCCGCAATACTTAACGGAGAACTTGGTAATTAACATTCATTGGTCTTTTGGCCCTTAATCACATTAGAGGTTAAAGCCCTAATTACAGAACAACAAAACATTCATCAAGGTCTAAGCACATATAACCATTCATCACATAACATAAAAGTAGATCTAACCTTCATTCATATTGTTAAACACTAAGCTGGTACATCGCCATCTAACATTACATAAATATTACAACATAAGCGCCAAATCCCGCATCAATAACATATCAACCACATTGAACAAAGAAACCACAACACATGATATCCGTGGTTCACCCCGATTAATGGAATTTCTACGTCCACCAACTATTCTCCTCTTTTATTAGCTTCTTCCAATCTTCTTATTACCGCAGTCCTGAAGCCAACTCCCGCGTAAGGCCGGAGATGCATGCGCACCTGCGCCATCCTCCTTCACGAGTTAGGTCCAAGCACCAAAGCTTACGCAGTCCATCTGCACCAAGCGCTTACAAAACACTTGCACTTAGATATGCCATCCTTAACACACATTCTTGCACATATCTAACATTAACACTAAGCCGTCGACCCTTTCTTACATCGCCTAACTACCTGTTGCCATATATTATAAATGGTGCCTAAGCATGGGTAAACATGGGCCGACATCCATGCATTACATAAACTCTAAACCCAAAATTCCCACAAAAGGGGGTGAGATCCCCCGATCTCCACTTCGGTTGGGCACTTCGTCTTTGACCAGCACAGCCGAGGTCCCAAAATGGTCAAACACGACCAGGTTCTCCCAAAACTTGGTGGGGCCAATATCACCGACAAAAATCACATGACCCATCCCAGATCACTATGATCTGAGGAAATTATGCTTGAGGGCCTCTCAGAAGCTTGGCTCGGTATACTCGACTTTGCTTCTTAAGCTGAGTCTCCCGCCGGTGAACTCTTGAATGAATTTCTCGGTGTGAGGTCGCTCAAAGCGTTGTTCTACCTAAGTGACCACTTGTTCTAGTTGTGCGCCTTGTCCCTCGATCTTCAAAAAGTTCTGATCTTCATCTGTCTGGTTGGAGTCTTTGGGTCACTTCCATGAATCTACTATGGATTCATGGACTTGTTATTAGTATGCGTTGTTTCTCTCACCTTTTCATCTCAACCCTTTGAAAGAAGTTTCAATATTATTAGCACGCGTGATGCTTGTTGATTTTCCTCCTAGATATGTGCTTCTAATGTTATTATTTCTGGGTCCTCACGTAAAAGTGGCTCATAGGTATGCGCACTTTAGTTCTTGAGGTTTCTTGCATTCTAATGCCAATGCCTTGTGTCACGGTAGCTCAGCTGTTTATTCCCTTTGATCTCACACTTCCTATAGAGTGCTTGACACTGCTTGGATTTCTATCTCCATTATTCTTGGTTGAAGTTGTTGAATGGCATCAGGGAGCTTCCCTACTTGGTTCTTGGTTTTCTCTTCTTCCATATGTTCCAAGAACAATATAGAGAGAAGTGCTCTAGTCACAAATTCCTTGACCACAGTCTGCACCGTGAGCAGTTGGTATTTCTCTTTCTGGTTTTTCTCTTTGTCCTCTTCGAATTTTGCTCGGAGGTCATCTTTCTCTTATTGTGCAAATTGACTTTTCTCTAGGGCTTCCTCCTTTGCTTTCTTCAAGGCCTCTGTGGCCTGTTATTTTTCCTTTTGTACTTGACGAAGGCGAGCCTCTATCAAATAGCATCTTCTAATCTCGTGGTTAATGCCGGGCTCATCTCCTACTTCTATACCCCGATGAGAAAAGCACAATAGACCTTAGCATTTCGAATAGAGAGCATGTTGTAACCCTTTGAGCTCCGCCTCGATCTCATCATACATTGTCTCTTGTTTGGATTTGTTTTGTTGCAAAATGTTCTCCGAGGTGTCTGATAAAATTGCGATGATGAGTTCAATATTATCCACCATAAGTACAATCATGCGTGAGGCTTATTGGCTTGTGACTTCTAACTCCGCGTTGAGGGTTTCTTTGGATAAACCTTTCTTTTCTTTGACTTCTCGACCTCTGTAAGAGGATCTTTAGGTAGTGTCACTTCTCCCTTGTGTTACTTGTCTTCTTCCCCTTACGTCCCCTCTTCTTGGTCTACTTCATCATCTCCTCCTCCTCTTGGTGAATCAAGTGTAGTTTCCTCCGATAAGCTATTTATTTTCTGCACCTCTTCCTTCTTTTTATTCTTGCTACTACTAGGTCCATCATATTTTTCTCGGGTGACCACAAGACTTCCAATGATATCGGGGTTGGAGAGCTCCGTCTGCTCGACTATTACAAGGAATTCAGTCGACCATTCCTTATTTCCTCCATGTCTTCATTGCTTAATTTGTAATATGATTGAAGCTCTTCCTTGCTTTCATCCCTATGCGCGGTGATGTAGGTGGAGTGTCGTTCTGCACGAAACTTTTCTAGTGATCTATATGTGTGCAAGGTGTTTGGGTTTATTCGGGGGAATGACTCAATGTCTCGCGTGAGCTATAGATAGTGAGTGTGGAAGACAATGTTCAGCGCCATTTCTTCACATATCGCTTGGTAACATGGTGGTGAACCTTGTGGCGGTGGATTCGGGACCACTCGACTTTCGGGAAAGATGCTCCCTCGGCATATCCCAGCGACAAAGGAAGCGAGGATCAACAACCCGGTTTAGTGAAACTAAATACTGGTCTATGCTTCTCGAAAATCGGCTCCAACTATTTGAATTATCTCCGCAGGAGTTCATTTGCATCCCTTCAATGCAATTTCCTACGAGGTTGATGATGA
The DNA here is from genome assembly GCA_010110895.2 of Picea sitchensis. Lineage (NCBI taxonomy): Eukaryota > Viridiplantae > Streptophyta > Pinopsida > Pinales > Pinaceae > Picea > Picea sitchensis. The sequence continues at coordinate 12,236 of SNQJ01S0086848.1, forward strand.
ATCTCGTAACCTGCGTTGGTCTATTCTTCAGCGGGCTTGCACGCTATCTGGCCCGAAAGCTAGGCGTAGTACACCATTTTGGATGGAGGATACCTTTTAGCCGCTTCCCCTTCTCTACATCGCCATAGGTTTCCTTTATTATTGCGAGGGAGTGATCTGTAGCCTTCAACTGGGTAAAATTGAGGGTCCAATCCTTGCATGCTCAATCTAGTGATACTATGGATCTTGTCGGATCTATAGTGATGCTTCTCCCGGTACATCTTAACCTCCATGATAGCATGTGGGAGGAGGAGAGTTTTTAACGCACATGTTAAACTCGATGTGTGTCGGTGTGGTATCTTCATCACGTTAAGGATTGTTGATCTCGTGATGTCCATGGTCCACATCTGGGGGAATATATTCGGCTTCTTCCCAATTGTATTTTTCAAGTACTTATGTGATACTTGAGAGCATTCCATAATTCTTGCGAACTCCTAAGTTGAAATCTGCGATCTTGTGAAGTCGAATATCTCCCAATTACGGTCAACTCTGTGTATCCCGCCGAGAGTCGCAGCGGTGATCAATGTATAGTCAAAATCTCTCGGGATGCTTTCACTACTAAACGTGTCATCCATAGGTGGGATATAGTCGAGCAAGACCGATGGGATGAACTTCTCATTCGCCAGGTCATCATGATTGCTTATTTTCTCTGTCATAGTTCATGATGGCCTAGATCGATGTGCAATCGATAGAGATGCTTGCAATCCTCTCGTCGATGAGGCCTGTAATATTGCGGACATGACCTTCTCATCCATGGGGTCTATTAGGATCTCCTCCATAGAATTATCTATTGCACTACGTTCACCTGACATACACACTCATAATCAAATATCTGGTGGGTGGGCAGAAAAATACTCAAGGTAAGAAAATCGGGTGGAGAGGTATAAATAAGCACAATGTGATAACAATCAGTTCTATATGGGCCCGAATAATCACAATTTTCAAGGTAATCCCGATGGACATTGAGCATATTAAATAGACAATGTGGTAATGGACTCCTCAGCAGTCATGAATGCCTCAATCAATATGATTCCATCCATTATGGTCTTGATTGCCAGCGGTCGGTTGGAAGATGGACGGGATAGGATTAGTGGAATTGCAGTCTGCCGATGTTCTACTATTAGAGCGAGGAGTTCAAGTTACCGCAAGCCTTCCTTTAGAAGTCCTCTGGAACCTCCTACAATTTCTGAATTTTTCTTTCTTCTTCTTGGGATTTCTTTCTTTCTTTCACATGATATGTGTATCGTTCCTCTTTCCATTCTTTTTCTTATATTCTCTTAGCATATTAACTTCTCACTGTTGAGGATCTTTCACAAGGTTAGAAAGGTACTTTTTCTCTTATTATTTCTAGGGTGTGTTCTCTTCTCTCCTACATGGATAGATTCTATAAGCCTTCTTGCGTTCTTCGACTTCAAAAGCCAGGTCTATGGCCCTTAGTTTCTTTGAATTTTCCTCATGTTCTTCTATTAAGAGCGCTATTATCTAGCCGTAGAAATCCCTTAATTATTGCTTTTTATTCTATAGCTTCCTCTTCTTCTTTCCTTGATTTGATCTCTCTCAATCCAAGTCCTTCCCTAACAAAAGTGTAAAAGGGGCGTTGTTCTCAACGAACTTAATGACCTTGAATTAACTTCTTTGTCGATGTTCCATGAGCACTCATGGGTACATGAAATAAGTCTTCCCCATAGGGTTATCACCTTTCCTTTAAATAATCATATTCCTCCCAATGAAGGAATCATGTGAGCTTTCCCAAAATTTCCCAATTACTTCGGCATAATGTTCACCTATGTTTTCTCATCGAGGACACAACCTATGTGAAGTCTCTATTTTTTTTTCTATGCATTACTTCTCTTTTAAGATCTACGGTAGATGAATGTCTCCTATATGATCATTCAATGTTTCTTTCATCTACTATAATATAGCCTCACGGTTCGTTTTGGTTCTTTAGCATATTCTTGGTCTCTTGACCTTCCTCATGGTTTCTTGTCTCATGTTCATCTTCTCAACTTTAGCAATCATTCACAGAAATCCAAAACTTCATGTCCATTAGCTTTACAACAAAGGCAAATAAAACCTCTGCGGGCATTCCTTAGCAATATGTCACAGTCTTCTGCAACTATAACAAAGTCAATCCTCTCTTTCTTAAGCAATCCCCACCCTTTCACATCTTGCGCTGGAATCCACAGGTGATGGACACATGAATTATTTCTAGGATCGTACATCCACTTGTTGAATCTAAAATTCTTTCTATGCATGGTAATAACTTATATCTTTCACTATTTCTATCGGTCTATTCATATCACATCTTCTTTCTTCTAAGTACGTACCCTAGTTTTGGAACTAGGATGAAATCTATCAAACATACCTAGATCCAAGTATTTGACAAAAATTTCCACTTATCTTACCTTTTATAAGATCACAAAGATTTAAAGATCTTACCTCTTTTTCTTGATATCAAACTTCTCTTCTTAGCACAAAACTTCACAAATCAAGTAGATTACTCGCACTGGAAACCGGATCTCATAAAAATATTTCTCTTTTATTTAGTTCCCGGCAATCCTGCGATTCGCGGGGTACCATCAATGGAACCATTTGTTGTACGAGGGAAGACCAGGGTTCAATGCTTCAACAATGCAAGAAAAAACTGGCCCTTCGGCAACACTTGAAGTGATGAAGTCTCACCAAGGTAGAACACGGGGTTGTAGGACTCAAGTGTCTACAACCTAGATGGGACAGTCACATGTGATCACAATAGTTAACGAAGAACTTAGCAATTAATATTCATTAGTCTTTGAGCCTTATTCACATCACAGGGTAAAAAGCCCTAATTACATAACAACACAACATTCATCAAGGTCTAAGCACATCCCTAATGCATTCATCACATAACATCAAAGCAGGATCTAACCTTCATTCATATTATTAAAAACTAAGATACTACATCATATCTAACCTTCATTCATATTATTAAAAACTAAGATACTACATCAGATGCATCTAACATACATAAAGATTACAACACTAAGAATAAATCACATCAATAACATATCAACCACATCGCACAAAGCAACCACAACACAGGATATACGTGGTTCACTCCCAACGTGGGGATACATTCACCAACTCTTCTCCTCTTTTATTAGCTTCTTCCAATCTTATTACATGCACAGAGCCACAAAGCCAACTCCGCACAATACAAGAGATTTGTGTGCACCTTGCCAGATCCTCCTTCCTCGAGTTAGGTCCAAGCACCAAGCCCTTACACAGTCTCTGCACAAAGCACTTACAAAACACTTTCACTTAGCTCTTCAAGCCTTAACACATCTTCTTGCACATAGCTAACATTAAAACTAAGCCTTTGACCCTTTATTACATCCCCTATATACTTATTTAAACATTACAAATGGGGCCTAAGCATGGGTAAACCCATGGGCCAACATCCCATACCCATTACATAAACCCTAAACCCAAAAATCCTGCAAAAGGGGGCAAGATACCGCGATCTCCGCTTCGCCCGGGCACTCCATCTTCGACTAGCCTACCAAAGTCCCAAAAATGGTCAAACACGACCAAGGTTATCCAAAACTTGGTCGAGGGCCAACAAATGCTATACAACCATTATTAATAGTTAGCATGTTTTAGTTGACATAAAACTTTAACAGACAACAAAATAAATGCTATACAACCATTATTAATAGTTAACATGTTATATTTGACAACAAACTTTAACAGACAACGATGTTGTTATTGACAGTGAATAGTAATGGACATAAATAATATTATGGGACAACGACATCATTGCTAGACATAGGTTTACTAATAGACATAGACATAATTAATAGATAGAAATTTTATTATATTGTTTCTGTTAAAGGATAGTGAAATCACCCTTAGGAAACACTTATATCTGTTTCAGTTTGTAAATACAATGAATTATATTGTTCAAAGACATGTTTCATATTTTTTGCAATTTAAAAAAAATAGCGAATTCCTTCTTAGGAAATTACTTATCTGATGTTGGAATCGGAAAATAGTTACAACGAGCAAATTGTTTGATAATAATTATTTTAATGTGTACAGTTTGATGTATGTTTTCAATATAAATTGTTGCACAAGGAATTTAATGTGTTGTATGAACATTATAGTCGTCAGATTCCCTTGCGTCTTGTTGACTTGTTGATTGGGTGCTTGGGTTAGTCATCATGTGTTTTGATAGTTAATTCAGTCTCCTAGCACGTTGAATGTTTCTTGGGTTATTGGTCTAGATGTGTTATGTTGTGCCTTGGACACTATCACACCTAACGATTGGTGATGACATGATTTCGATAAGGGAATCATGCCCGTCCGATGTATAGATGTGAATGATAACCTGGCCGGAGTCCTGTGCTTCCCGACATGGGCGTATCGTTGTTGTAATTGATGTTGGTACTTGGTTTTGTAACACCTTAATGCGTTGGGTTTACACGTCGTAAAGGATTCTAGGTACTAGTCGTCGAAGCCATTGTGTTGGGTTTGTTGATGTTGTCCTTCAGCTGGTAGGCGTTGTCTTGCTGATGTCGGGCAAGTAGTCATTTTTATCTGTCTATTAATTATCGCATGTTTCATCTAGTTGCCTGATGTGATAGTGTCTGAGTCGTTGCTTACTATTGCCTGATCTGCGTGTGTTTTGTTTGTCGTCAAGTTGCGTTGTTTAACTGTTGTCGTTATTTCTGTCCTGCCTTAAAAACAAAAATGGCTTTTGTGTTGCATCGCATGTAGTCGTAATGATGGGGTCGTTATAGTATTGCTATATTTCTATGTTTCTAGAAATTTTCATGAGTATTTCATTGTAATTTCTCTTCTTTCATTTAGTTCCAAAAATAATCTGGATAAATATAGTAAATAACATTCCATAATTAAGAAAGGAGAACAAACAGTGATATTTTATTAGGAATGCATGCATAATAGTGATGGTCTAAAATATAAAGTCTAAAATAGAACTAGTTCCAATACACTACCATTGAACTAGTGAGTCATAAATAGAAATATCTCCAACACCCCCCTGAACATCACCATGGAGTAATAAAAAATGAGTCTCGACAACTAGGCCATATTAGGTACTCATTTACAATGCAACTAATGAACAATGAATACAAATGAGGAAAGAGGGAAAACCACGTGGGAACAAACCCCCCCCCTCAAAATACAATGCATCAAAAGAAGAAAAGGAAACTACTAGGAAACTATGTTCTTCACTCCAAGATGATCCCGAAAAGTATGAAACTTCATCCTAGTGAAATTCTTGGTGAAGATGTTGGCAGTCTATTCATAGGAAGGGCAAAATTGCAGATCAATGATCCTTTCATGTACTATATCTCTGATGAAATGCATGTGGACCTCAATGTGTTTGGCTTACTGCCGCTATACTGGATCTCTACAAAATATCACTATAATTTGATTGTCACACCATACGATAGTCGTACAGTGAAACTGGATACCAAGCTTAGTAAGGAAGTGCTAAATCCAAAGTCCCTAAATGACACAATTTACTACTCTTATGTACTCGACCTCTGCGGAAGATAAATTAATGACTAATTGCTTCTTAATTAACCAACAAATAGGGCTTGAACCCAAACTGAGAGTGTACGCGAAAGTGGACTTGCGATCTATTGCATCTCCATCCCAATCTGAATATGTGAAGCTTATGAGATCCAATGCACAACCAACTTCATATTGAATCCCATAAATCATGGTGCCATGAACATATTTGAGGATGTTCTTGGAAATCTTCCAGTGCAGATTATGGGGCTCCTGCATGTATATGGAAACTGATCCTACTGCATATGAGATATCCGGACGGGTTTGGGGGAGATACAAAAGACTCCCCACCAACTATCGATACAAAGTGCTATTCACTAATGGTGTATCCCCACTATTCTCAAGTATGATCCTAGATAAGAAGGGTGTATGTGCAGACTTACATCCTGTCATGTGGAATCTATCTAGAAGATCCCTGACATACTTAGCCTGAGAAATTTTGATTCCACAAGCATCTTGAGTAATCTCAAGACCAATAAAGAAAAGAAGTGGACCCATGTCCGTCATAGAGAACCTGTCATGAAAAATATCTTTGACCACAACAATGGATGAAACAAAGCTACTAGTGATCAAAATATCATCAATATAGAGTACTAAAATCATCAAAGAGTCAATAGTCCTCAACATGTAAAAATTTCAATTAGATTTACATCTAACAAAATCATGTGAAAAAATAAAAGAATCCATCTTTTCATACCATGCTCTCAGTGCCTGCTTGAGGCCATAGAGTGACTTCTTCAGTATGCATACTAAATATGAGTTATGAATGAACCCCCATGACTGCTCCATGTATATCTCCTCTGAAATATTACTGTGAATAAAATAATTCTTCACATCCATATAGTCAACTTCCCATCCTTTGGATACTTTAATGGATAAAACCAAGAGAATGGAGTCCATATTTGCTACAAGAGAAAAGGTCTCATCATAATATATCCCATGAATTAGATGAAATCCTTTTGCGACTAATATTTCCTTATACCTGCTCACATAACCATCTACTACTCTCTTGGTCCTATAGACCCATTTTCATATAAAAAGTTTCCTCCCTAGTGGAAGTGGAACCGGATCCAAAGTCCAATTGTCTAAGATTGAGTCATACTCCTTTTGCATGGATGCTTTCCATAATGTATTTCCCATAGCCTCATTGTAGATCCATGGATCAAAATATTCAACCATATAGAAATGCATGGGCATCGATGGTTTAGAATATGGAAGTGTATGAGAATTCTCCTCATGATGAGATCGAGTCCTCCTCGAATCCAATGGATCCCCTGCAAGGACGAGGGCTTCCTGAAGTGCAGATTGTGCCCAATTGGGAATTTGATGAAGCTCTAGTGCTGGATCCTCATCTGGATGTACTACATGCTCATATACATGTACACAATCCTCTAAATTTGAGTCTTTATATGTAGCATCTGAGTGTATGGAATCATCATCTCTGATGTCTAGAACTGATGGAAGCATCATCATCTGCATGTTGCATTGGTGTTACATGCA
>SNQJ01S0086848.1:35191-50608 GCA_010110895.2 Picea sitchensis
GCTCCAAGGGTGCCACTCACCTCTTGTGTTTCTTTTGCGCGACGTGCCCTTCAGGACGCACCATGTACTCCAAGGATCCCACTCTCTTCTTGATTTATTGGTAGACATCAATAACCCCTGGAGTCAACACTCCGCAAGGTGAACTTGTGGGAGACTAAGGGATTCTAAGGAATAAGGCCCCCGCCTTATTGGGCGCTCCTTAGAATCATCGTGAGCGACTATCACAGTCTGCCCTCACGACATCGTGGGTCCTCTCAAACTAGGTAATCATTAACCTACAGTTCGAGCCACATCGGGAGTGGCTGTGGCAGGGCTGCTTTCCACACCTCTCCCTCAACCTCTCTGGTAGTCGTGTGTGACCCCTTTAATCCATATGTGAGTCTGGTCGGCGAGCTATCATCAACCTGCATCATCAACAAATCATGTCAGAATATGTCCATAACATATCATCTAGTCAGATGCACTAATATCATAGTAAAAAAATCAAACCCCAATGGCACACTCCCTGACTCGATCCGGAGTCAAAGGAGTTCCATCGATGCCTCTGCATCCTCAAGGTCAAAAACCCTGCCCACTCAGTAAAATAGAGTCAATAACACCTGTCTATGTCAATGCAGTAAAACAACATGTCATCTACCCATAATGCATAAATATCAAAGTCAAATGTCTTAATGGCATAATAATCTGGATCACTTGCGAGCAAGTGTCCTCAAAGAATAAGTTTTCTTAGTGCGCCAGAGCGGGATGTTACAATAGGAGACTTTAATGTTAGGACTACAACTAAACAAGCTACTCTTTTAAGCATTGATTCCAACCATAATCCTTTATGGCTAGATGAGGACCTTGTTTTATATAATAGCTACAAAAGAAGCTCTGAAGATCTAATTGAGAATTTGTTTAGTACTGAGTTGGTCAAGCTCTGCAGCTCTCAAGACCTAATAATCTGCAATGGAGTAATGAAGTGGCCAAACTCCAATCAGATGACTTGTATTCATGGGCTAGGTAGTAGTGTCGTAGATTATGTGATATCCGATACCCCCGTTTCCAACCAATTAGCAACTTTTAACCTTTTAAATGACCATGAACCTGACTCTGATCATAAACCTTTAACCCTAACTCTAAAAGTTTCCATGAACAAGAGCACCATTGAAGATAACTATGATAATCAAAGACAATTGCACTTTGAAAAAAGTAAATTTGACCTTTTCTTAAAGGATTTAAATAGTAAATCACATCTCCCAACTTATAAGGACAACATTGAAGAACTCTATCATAATTTTACAACTACCCTTTCCACTTCTATTAACAAGTTCTCTTTCGAAGTGTCCTGTAAAAAGAATAGTAGAATGACCAACCCTTGGTATGATAAAGAATGTAAAATATCTATGAAATCCATTAGGGATGCTTCTAATGAGTCCTTAAAACTCGATAAGATCAATACGTAACAAATCCCTAATTAAAAGGAAAAAAATGTACTATATCAATAAAATGAAAGATCGAATTTCACAACTATCTAAGCTAGATCCTAATAACTTCTAGAGTCAAATTCTAAACCACAATACTAAAGAAAATAATATGATTCCATTAAGGGATTGGAATTCCTACCTTAAAAGTCTTTACGAGCTCCCTAATTCCATGGACACCATTCCTATTATCCCTATAGAGGATGTTGTTTTTTCTTTAGATGACATAGAGTTCAGGGTTAAGAGGCTTGCAAATGGGAAAGTGTAACATCCCACTCTGGTGCACTGAGAAAACTTATTCTTTGAGGACACTTGCTCACAAGTGATCCAGACTATTATGATATTAAAACATTTGTCCTTGATTATGATGCATTATGGTAGATGACATGATGTTTTACTGCATTGACATAGACATGATGTATTACGTTAGATGACATGATTTTTTACTGATTTGACATAGACAAAAGTAGCTTGACTTATTTCACTGAAAGTGGTTTTGACCTTGATAATGCTTCGAGGTATCACACCAAACCCTGACCCTGGACTAGTTAGGGAGGTGCTATTGGGGAAGGTTTGATTGTTTTATCATGATTTTAGTACATTTTGATTAGATGATATGATGTGGACACACCTGACACATTTGCTGATGATGCAGGATGACGATAGCTTGCCTGACTGCACTCGAAGACATATGGAGTAAATGGGTCATACACGACTACCAGAGGTTGAGGGAGAGGTGTGGACGACAGGAGTGCATAAAGATCATGGGGACTCCTTGCCATAAGAGAACTGATATCATCCGCATAAATAAGAAGATTGATGACTATACTGAGAGTAGGACCTACACAACCTACTTTTTCCAAAGCATTCTTCTAACTTATCAATGCATACGCTAAAAGGGTAGGGGACAAGGGAAAAACCTTGCTTGACTGAGCATTACAAGAAATCTTTGACCATCCCTCAAGAAATTTTTAAACCTCTAGCAATAACATTCATACATCCTTATTGCAAAGCAAAATTCTCAAATTCCGAGGCACTTTTATTCCTTCCAACCTATTCCAAAGGTTTTTCCTTAGGAACCATGTCAAAAAGATTTTCTAAAGTCAAGAAAAAAAAAAATCATTTGAGTTTTAGTAATAAGTAATCCCTTCCGCGAATGATCCTAAAGGCATGCAAGATGTATCCATAGCTGAGAAATGGTATCTCCTAAAACCCAACCTCGGCTCTTTTTAGCTCTTTTACTCAGTGACTTTCATTTCAATGCTAATCTTTCTTTCCAAAATAATTCCATAAAGCCTAGACAAAATCGAGCTAATCATAATGGTACTATAATTAGATAGGGAATGTTTTTATTCCCATTTTAAAAAATAGGAAAAAATGAGGCTTTACATCCAGAGTTTAGGGAATCCCTAATTGACTGCTAAATTGAAGAACTTGCGTATGTGAGGGATGTATGGATTGGCCTCCATTTTAAAAAAAAATTCACCAGGCAGCCTCTGTCCTAGCTTCCATTTGCAAGTCACTTAACCTTCTAACTCCTGTCATCTAAAGGAAAAATTCTTCCCTAGGGACAATAGGAATGGTTGGTGTCCATGGCATTGACAGGGAACTCATAGATACTTTTAAGGTAGGAATTCCATCCTAAGGAATCCTATTATTTTCTTTAGTATTATGCTTTGTAGTTCTGGTCCAAAACTTTAGATCCAACTTGTGTCATTTTATTGTAAGTTTGCCTTTATGGATATAGTATATTTTTTCCTTTTAAATAGGACTTTGTACCTCTCCATGATTCCTATCGTTTTAATGGATCATTAGAAGCATCCCTAAAAAATCATATTTACATATTATATTATAATATAATATAAATATGATATATTAAATTTGAAATCAATAAATAATAATATACTATAAATATGATAATAAAAAATTAATTAAATTTTTACAATATATAATAATAATAATATAAACATGAAATAATAAACATTTAACAGAATAAACTTTTCAACATATACTGAAAAATGTTATATAAATCAAATATATATATATATATATATATATATATATATATATATATATATATATATATATTTTGAAAAAATAAAATATGTAAAATGTGAGAAAATAAATCACAAGATACACATCATTAAAATATATGTGGTGATATGTGATTAAAAAATGGTTGGAATTTGAAAGTTGTATGGAAGAATGAAAACTATAAAATGTAAAAATAATGAATTAAAATAATATTTGTGGGAAGAATATATCAAATGATTGAATCCAAGTGGGAAGGATAACAAACATGCTACCTAACCATCTTAAACTATGTGGACTTCAAAATGATCATACAAAGTTACATGACATTTTGTAAAGAGGATGAGGACACCCCACCTCCTGAGTATTTAGGAAGAAGTTTAGTCTTTACCCCTTAAAACATAAAAATTATATTATAATAATAAGTCTTTGTATCCACCCTTCCAAAACTCTCATTTTAAACCATGTACATATTGATTGTATGAGACAATAAAAATTCCTCAGACATAACAAACCACATCAAAACTTCAAATGGATGCATGAAATAGACATAAGAACTAAACCAAATTAAATATAAGACAAACTTTTATGCTTGAGGGAGTTTAATGGTTAAGAACATGTGTGTTTCCTCTAAGAGGTTACAAGTTCAAATCCAGAGGGGGTAGGGTGGTGCATACCTTGTAGACTTTATCACCAAATCACAGAAAGTAGAGGGGTCCTTTGTCCAAAACAAGGGGTCTCATACACCAATTTAGTGTGGCTTGTCCGTGGCCACCTTAAAATAGATTATTATTATTATTATTATTATATTCCTAAATATTAAAAGAATATGAAAAAGATCACCACCATTACTATTATCATTATTTGCATTCATGTTATTGAAAATTACACCAATACAATTTATAGATGAAATCTCTATATCAACTAAAATTTCAAAATTTATCAATAAAATTTATGTATAAATATAGAATGGTTCATTATTCAATAATATTAATTAAAAATAATAAAAAGCTAATTCTATTTTATAAAAACACAAAATTATTGAAATTCTAATATCTTTCTCTTTGAATATCATTTTTATTAAATATAATTTGCAGTATTCATAATAAATACAAATCCAAATTATATATTAAATTAAACTCAATATAAAATTTAAATTTAAATGTCAAAATAAATGAAATTATAGGCTAAAAATTACGAACAAAAAATTATTTATTACATCTAAACAAGATTATATATTTAAATTCATATACGTATTGAGAATACAACAGACTATATATTACGATTATTCAAATACTATATATGTATATTGAAGAATAGCAACAACAGAGACATTGAATATATATAAACATTGTCATAAAGCCATAAATACAAGGGTTAGGTTAGTTATTGAAGACATAAATAAACAGAGACATTAGAGTATAAAACATAAGTCATATGTTACAAATATACATGTTAGGGTTAGTTATTGAAGATTACAAACAAAATATAATGGTTGGCAATTGTAGGAAATAAATAAAAATGGAAAAAATGGATAAGTGGCTATTTAAAATATCATTAAATATAAAATAAAATAGGGATTATATCGATATAAAAATAGGGGATAATCTGGAAATCTTTCAATGTTTAGTAGTAAAGATTTAAAAACATTACTAGGTAGGTAAAACAAAGTTGGCGATACTGTACTTGTTTGTAACTGTGAAAGAACAGCTCCGGTGAGATCTATAAAAACCACTGAACTATAAATACATGCATTACATTGCTTAACCTTAGTGTTACATAGGGGCATACGCATTGACAGGTAAGAGCGAGGGCTTAAGCTTGTTTGAGTTTCTTTGTAGTATACCCGCCATATATTTGTAGATACTTAGTCAGTTTATATCGATAAAAATAGGGAGAGAAATCACGCCAAAATGTGGGAGGAAAAAATCACGTCAAAGGTGACTATCTGACAAGTGTGTCATGGGCTTTGATGAGGAAGGATGACTGACTCTGTTAATTAGACAAGAAAATTATGAACCCAAAACCAAAGAATATATCCTCAGTATAAAATAAGCACAAATAACATGGGTGTGACACATATCACTTTTAAGTTTATTTGGTTGTTTTCTCTCTAGGGTAAATACTTCTATTCATTAGGTTTAACTGCTTAACTATCCAAAAGATCAAATTCAAACTCAAATAACACATATGCAAGAGATCAAATCTAAATCAATACTCTTGATCCATATCCAAAAGATCAAATTCAAACTCAAATAATATGTAAGAGATCAAATTCCAAACTCAAATAATATGCAGTGTCCTCAAATAATTCAAACTCAAATAATATGCAAGAGATCAAATTCAAGCTACAAGGTACACATAGACACACAACACAGATAATGTAGACACAAAGATGAACCACACACATAGAGTCACAACCACATAGACATATACATTAAATGAATTGCCAAAATGGAAGAAGTCCATAAAAATTGCAACTTTTTTTGTGGTGATCATGGTGTTGATTCGAAAAGTGTTTTTGTAAATGGTGGGTTGAAAATCCCACCAAAACCCATAATTTGCGTATCGATTCATTTATCGACAAGAGTATGTTTTTCCATAAAAGTGAGCCATTCACTACATGGAGCTTTAGGATTACGAGTTTTCAGATTTTAAAGTATCTTTCAAGATTTTCTTTGTCAACAGAGTTGCCAATCTCATTAGTTCTACCTTCCTGTGGAGCTAGTACAAGGAAGAGGAGTGAGTTTTAGTGAGATCCAACAATTAAGATATTATGAGTTGAATTTTTTCCTTATTATTTTTGGATCTCATATTTTTAATGGTTTCTATATATTTGAGAAACAAAAATTGCAAAGAGGGATATTTCTCTTGGAAGGAAAGAGAGGGGTTCGAGTATTTGGATTGAGAGGAAGAGGAACATATGAAAAAATTGTAAAGAGGAGCTTAAATGCCAACAACATTTTGTAGACCAAGAAATCAAACTAAATGATGAAGAAACTCTTTGCACATGGATATATAAAATCCTCCTCTTTTAATTGAGGTTTCTAGGAGTTTGAAATCTACATGGGCGAAGATTTTTGAAGTGAAAAATAAGACCATTTGTACTGTAGAAGAACACTTGGACACAAACATCTTTCACTGTAGGAATAGTTATGGTTGGAGCCTCTTAAACTAGAAGACGTTGAGAACACAATATATTATTCATAACATTAATGAAAGAATATTTACCCGCGTAACCATTAGAAATAAGAGGACCATATCTACATCCACTATCCATACTATCTCCCACAGTCTGCCTAAAACTTGCTTCCACATAAGTATTGGGTGCACCAGAGGTGAAAGACTCTATTGAAATAGAGTGAGACACCACAATGCAAGAAACTATTTCAATAGAAAGGGAAGGGCCATTAGAATGGCTATCATCAAGGAGGAATGCATGGGAATGGTGTCTAAAGGTGTAAGGATGATCATGCAAGGCCAAATCTAGGCCAAGGTCTAATTTGTGAATAGCTAAGATAGAAACCTAACTAGTATCATCTAGTTCTGTTTCATGAACTTGAACCCCATTCCATAAATAATGTTTTTATACCTATGAATAAAGTGAATAATGATATTAATAAATATCTTTATCATTTCATTTCATAGTAACATGACTGTTATGAAATATTATCATTGGATCTTTTCTTACCTTTATAATATTTTAGGATCTCTCTAGTTGTACATCCTCTCTCCACTCATGAAAACTTATTCTTGAGGACACTTTCGCTGCGATCCGCATTATTGCGATATTAAAGCATTTATACTTGATTGTGATGCATTAGGATAGATGACATGATGGTTTAATTTATTTGACATAGATGTGTGCTATTGACTCAGCTTTATCGAGTGTGCAGGGTTTTAGACCCCTGAGGATGTAGAGGCACGAATTTTAACCTTTGGACTCTGGATCGAGTTGGGAAGTGTGCCATTGGGGTTTGATATTTTTACTATGATGTTTCATTCGATTTTGATGATTTGTTGTTGACATTTCGGACATGATTGTTGATGATGTACCGACGATAGCTTGTCGACCTACTCAAGATATGGATAAAGGCCAATAATAATCTAATTACCAGAGGAGAGGTTGAGGGAGAGGGTGGACAACATCCCTGCCACCATTAGCATCTTCACTTGGCTCGAATCAGAGGTTAATGATTACCTAGTTCGAGAGGACCCATGATGCCTAAGGGAATCAAGGATACGTCACGATGATTTAAGGGGTGCGCAATAAGGGGGGGCCTTATTCCTTATAGAAGCCCTATAGTCTCCCAAGTTCACTCAAGTATTGACTCCGTGGGTTATTGATGTCTACCAATTATCAAGAGGCGAAAGGGCACCCTTGGAGTACGTGTTGCATCTTGAAGGGCACATCGCTAAAACACAAGAGGTGAGTGGCAATCCTCGATAATCGGTGCTGCCCCAAGGCATGTCAGCGCTAAAGAAAACACTATACAGTACTTTGAGCACGTGAGCGTCCTCGGCGGCAAATGGCTCGTCGCGTTGATGATGATGAAGTAATGAACCTAGATGGCCCAAGACTAATATCTCATTAAGAAATTAAAAACAACTTCCTAACTAAAATGTCGCTTGCTCAATCTAAGTCCTAAGTCTAAAACTAGGGTAAATTCTGTTCCTTTAAGAAAAACAATAATTATAAAATAAAATAATGTAAATTTTAAATAAAACACCACTTACAATAATTGTGGACTTCTTAAATTTTGTGTAAAAAGAAGAGAGTAAGAACTTAATTAAAACTGTGGATATCAAAGGTAAAGAAGAAAATAATTATTTAATCAGGAAAGCGTAAAAAGATATTAAAATTAATAATAAAAGGAAAATAGTAAATAGCTTAACCGCCATTTTTTGCTCTAATAAAAGGGGGAAAGAAGGGAATAATAAAATTAGGAAACTAAAGAATGGAAGAAACATAATAAGCGAAAGAGGGGAACTTATGATAAAAAAGCGAGGTCAACTTAGTAAAGAAGACCAGATTAAGAACCCTTAATTTGAACTAAATTAGCAACTTCATTTTAGGGAAAGTATTTGAACCTGTAAGGGACCCATAGGAACACCTATGAGTAAATTTAGGAGCAACTCCCAGGGTGAGGAAATGACAATTTTTTAATTTAAATATATCAAGTATTGGAGGAAAGTGGGGATGGATGACACTTCGAAAGTGCGAAGGAGAATTTATGAAATATCTTATTAAAACTTAAAAATTTAACGAGGAAAGTGCCAAAGTTCTATCATTCTATAAAACAGAGAGAGAAGGAAGAAAGGGATCGACCGTTAGCGTAACGCTATTAATCGCCGGATTTGTGACTTGACTGATTACTGTGGGGAGTTGGGATTTTCCACCTCAGATAGGAGTGGTATTAGGCCTTGGCGAGGCTTGAAAGCCGAGCTAGGACGCACCATCCGGATATGTATCAGGTTGGCCCCTTTGCGTCTTTGGGGATAAGGGGGAAGAAGAGTACCTCTAGCGTTTGGCTGGGGGGTGCCGGTGAGCTTTCTTTGGTCGACGAGTGGGAGCGGCATAGAGCACGCGGACATTATTCGAGGCAGGCGATCAGGCAACAGTTTGTTTTTCATTTTGCATGATAGAAGGTAATAGGACCTTGGCCCCCTTTTAATGTTATCAACATTTTATATTGACTTGTGAGATGAAAACTACTTGTCTTAAATCTACAAGTGGTTCCGTTGATGGACTGGTTTTTTTTGCCCATGTTATTGAGGTGCATTGGAAAAAAATAAGGATACATACATATATATATATATATATATATAGCATATAATACCTATGTCATTTTCTTTTATTGATCAAATTCGAATGGCTTAATCTGCTCGTCATATATATATATATTACCAATGCAATAATAATAATAATAAAAAAAAATTCTGAGATTCCTCGTTCTGGCAATAGGTGTATTTGCATTTTTCGTTTTTGGTAAAATTAGTCGAGAGAATTCGTTCTGCAATGGTGCATTACATTTTCGTTTTGTAAAAATTAGTTCTGAGAATTCATTATGGAAATAGTTGTATAGACTCCATTTTGTGTGTAAAATTTAGTTCCGAATTCATTCCCAAGTAAATGAGTGTATTGACATTTTCGTTTTGTAAAATTTGTTCCGAGAATTCATTCTCAAATGTGAGGGTATTGGCATTCCATTTTGTAAAATTTAGTTCCGAGAATCTGTCAAGTAAATGTGTGTATTGGTGATTGCTTTGTAAAATTTGTTCCGAGAATTCATTCTCGGCAATGAGTGTATTGGCATTTCCGCTTTTGTAAAATTAGTTCAGAGAAATGCCAATACACTCATTGCCAATTCATTGTAAATTGTTCGAGAATTCCTTTTGGCAATGAGTGTATTGGCATTTTTTGTTTTCTAAAATTAGTTCTGAGAATTCGCTCTGGAAATGAGAGAGGTGTTTGGCATTTTCGTTTTGTAAAATATGTTCTGAGAATGTGTTCTCGCAATGAGTGTATTGGCATTACATTTTTGTAAAATTTAGTTCAGAGAATTCATTCCTCAGAATGGGTTTGGCATTTTCGTTTTGTATTTGTCTCCAGAATTCATCTCTGTTAACCCTACCCTAGCAAACAAAGTTCCTCCCAACTTCATTGATTGATTGTGTCTCATAACATATGCACACTCCATTTATCTATTCTGATTGTCTCTAATTATAGGAACAAATGCTTCGTTATTTTCTAGATTGTTTCTAATTGTATGCACTGGTGTAACTGCAAGGATTTTAAATAACTTTTACTTGACAACAATCCCATCCTTATGATGACACCGTTTTCTTTTGATTATGCATTAACAACATTTCAACTCCTTCATATAGGGTAAATTCCCACCTTTATATTTTGGTTTACGGTGATAGCTATCCTTTGTTAATCTTGTTGCTTCCTTTTACTTTTATCCCTTTTGGATATTTACAGTTGTAGTAAAACTTTTATCCCTTTCCTTTGCCCTCAATTATTTATTAATAACAAATATATAGGTCGATAAGATATCCAATCGTCTCTCGTGACATTTTCACCCTCTTCTTCTATAAATTTTATTTTGACAACTAATATCAAGACTCCACCGCTATCTTTTATTTTAACTTTTAATTTATTCTAGTTATGTTATATATGGGGCACTCTAAAATGCACATGATCTATCATAGTGTAGAGTTTCATTATTATTGGATTAAGGGTATGAATATTGTAGAACTTTTTTAGATATCTTCACATGATTTGCTCATGAAATGGTTTAAGTTTTTAAAAATGTTTATTATTTTTAAATTGGTGAAGCCCATAGCACAGATATAGAATACATGGCTCATAAAAGAACTAAACACAATCAACAAAGTTAATTATCCCTGGTCACTATCAACGCAAAGATGGATGCTCAAGGCAATTATCGTCTAATTAGGACTTCCACTCATAAACCTACAACTATTTTCTAGCTAAGAGTTTCCAATGTTCTCTCCGCAAACATACATAGTTAATGATGAATGGTAAAATTTAGAGTTGTATTATTGAATGGATAATCTAATTACAAAAATGATGCTAACGTTAATTAGTTCTTAGTTGTATTTCGATTACTAAGACTGTTGAATTAGATGACTATTATATTGATATTGATTAAATAGATAATGTCGAATGCTAAAATTAAAGTTGTATTATTGATCAATTTAGAACGGTTAGTTTATATATGAAAATGATGTTGATGTTAAATGAACCATTAATTGTAATGTTCAAGACTGTTGAAAAAAAATGCTATGCTTTTAGCATTTGATAACTTATAAAATGTAAGATCCTCGTTGTTTTATTTGCAATATTATTATAATGAAAGGTCATTGTAATTTATGGTTGAAACATGTAAATGTAATGTCCTTGCAATATAAAAAGGTCTATGTTAGCATGGATAACATATGAAATGTAAGATCATTGTTATTTTTATTTACAATGTTATTGTAGTATAAAAAGTAATGATATCGTTAATTTATTGTAAGGTTAATTTAATTTTGTTATTAGTGACAACATGTAAAAGGTATGGGGTCCTTGGAAAACTAAGTACACACAAATTATTATGATTTAGGTAAAGGGGAATTTGCAATTAATTATATGTACTTATTTTTAAGGTTGGGTTGGTAACTCGTCGACTAATGAAATTTAAGGATTGATCCAGACTTTTATGCCATTTGAGTCGAGGGTAACACCGAAGTCTTAACTAATGGTAGATTGCCTTGTCCTTTTGATTTGCACTCCTCCGTAGAGGACGTATCGCTCGTTAACCTTTGTTGTACTTCATTAGAAAACAATATTACTTGGTTGTCTAAGCGATGTAGACACCTCCTGTTCCTCAGAACAATCAAAATTCCAGACCTTTAAAATGGTTAAAATCGATGGGAACTCGGCTTGAGCGTTGATTATGAGACTTGGAGGTCCTAACCTTGCAAGGTGATGTGATGGATAGTCAAATTTTGGCTATTTGTCACTTGATTGTCATCGTCATAAGAGGTTCATGTGTGTCTTAGGTCTTTTCGTTGTTATCGCATTGCATGCATCATGATCGCCATCATATGGCGACGTAGAGTCAGATGTATTTATTATCCTTGTACCCAACCGCACACACACACACAAAAAAAATTTTTTTTTTGCACTTGTTATGAGAGGTTTGTCGACGTAATCCAGGAGGTTCGTTACAAGTAACAAAGCCAATTAAGGTGGAATTTCATTTGGCCTTGGTACTTTGTTAATATAATATTCTTATATATTATCAACAAAGTTAATAATAATGTTAATATATGTGAGGGATTATATTGTTAATGATATATGTGAGGGATTATATTTTTTTTGTTTGTTAATTTGTGTGAGACCTGTTGGCTACGCGATTAACCTGTGGCTTGAGAAACTGTGACTCAGGGGCATCTAAGCCGTCAAAATCACTCGGGGATCGCACCCGGCCTGAGCCACACCAACCCTTAACATGGTTGGATTTTTTGTCCCCACAGGTTTTGAACCGATGACTTTAACATCACGGAGTGGCTTAACAACACACTTCGTCACCGACTGTCCTACACCTCGGGGACTAAAAGGTATGCGGGCTTGGCCCAGTTAAGCTTTCTACAGCTAGACCACATCCTTGCTCGGGTTTGAGCACAAGACCCGACCTTC
The DNA here is from genome assembly GCA_010110895.2 of Picea sitchensis. Taxonomy (NCBI): domain Eukaryota; kingdom Viridiplantae; phylum Streptophyta; class Pinopsida; order Pinales; family Pinaceae; genus Picea; species Picea sitchensis. Next base: position 47,897 of record SNQJ01S0086848.1, read on the forward strand.
GTTGCAAGAATGACTTTACCATCCAGCCGCCTCCGCTAACCTTATGGATTATATTGTTAATGAATTGATAAATGATATAGTTTGCAAAATAAATTAATATATTAAATAATTATTATTTATTGAGATATTAAATAATTATTATTTATTGAGATGTATTAAATATTATAATATATTGATATATTTCAATATTTAGGTTTTTATATAGTTACTTTCACGATAATTGAGTTTAATATATTGTTATTTATGAAGTTTATAGTTATATTTTATTTTTGAATATGGTTATGTTTTATTTGTGAATAAATTGATGTCAAGGATAAATGAAAAAAATAAATTGGAAAAACATAATAAAATGAAAAATAAAAATATGTTAAATCTAAAAACACAATATTATTGAAAAATTATATTTATAGAATATAACTAAATCATAAAATTTATAAAATATATTTTATTATTATATGATATAAATATAAACATAAACATAAATTTTATTTTCAAATTAAATTTTAAGTTTATTTTCAAAATTAGTCTTTTAAATTTTAAAACCAAAACCAATTATCATTATGTTACTTTAAACCAATGTATAAATAAACTCACTTAAAACCCAAAATGTTAACACATATAAATGAAAAAACACAATCATTTTATGTAGAAAACAAAAAAACAATCACCATGATCATTAACATATAAAAACACAATCATCATCCCATCATTTAGCAAACACAATTATCATATATTTCATAAACAAAAACACTTTATCATTTAAAACTCAATCATTTAAAATATACTCATTAAACATGTACATACTCATTATAAAAAAAAACCATACAACATATAAAAACACACATTAAAACATATAAACAACAATATCATATCATTTAAAAAATATAATAATATCATTTAATAAAAGAAAACAACAACATCATATCATCTAAAAAACAAAAAAACATGTCATCTAACACACCATCTAAAAAAAACTCAATTATTATATCATCTCACCAACAAAACACATATCATCATATAAAAATACACATAAAAAACAAACACATACACATTACAAACACAATAAACAAAAATAAACACACATAAAAAAATCTCAATATCATATATCTTACAACACATTCACATCATCTAATTAACAAAAACACAACCATCATATCATATAAACACACAAAACATTCTTTCATACACAAAAAAAATCCACATACAAAAGACATATACTCATTATAAATTAAAAAATGTAAATATATCAATTTCAACATCATATCATTTAACAAATACAATACAATGATCTCATCCAACAAACAAACAAACATATCATATCATTAAAAAAAAAATTAAAATTTATCAATAATTATTCCACACCTTTCCACATTTAAATACAAAACAAATACATTCATTTTATATATCTTAGATAAATAAAACAGATATATTCACAAACATATTTATTTCATATTATACAATTTCCAAATAAATATACAAGATTAAATAATGAAAATATATCATTTCACATTACAAACAATTAATTATACACTAAATAATTGAATTCAAAAAACATTCTTTTATATTATATAATTTCAAATCAATAAACAATTACATAAACATATAATATAATTAATAAACAATTACATAAACATATAATATAATTAAATGAATAATAAAAATAAAAAAATCTCATCTACCAACCATATAATAATAATAATATAAATATGATATATATAAAATTAATTAAACTTTTGCCACTTATATATAAAAAACACTATATAAATCAATTCAATGAAATATAAAATATAATTATTTTATATAAATAATTTAATATATATGATTTAAGATAAGAGAAATAAAAAATGTGAGAAAATAAACCATACCAACATAACACAATTTGAAAAATATCATCTACATACCATATAATAATAATAATATAAATATGATATATACAAACATTAATTAATTTTTTTTCACATATATAAAAAAATTATAAAATATTATATCTATGTGGTTTTGAATGACAATAATACTTCTCTATTGTTTTTACTTTTTTTACTCTGTGATGTGAACCATAATGCTTCTCTATGGTTTTGAGCTCTTGATATATCGGTGAGGGGAACTTCTCTGTGATTTTGGGAATGCTCTATGTAATTTTAAATAATTTATAGTTCTTGCTTCCTCCATCCGTTGAGCACTTGGGCATGCTAGTAAATTAGTTCTAGCTTCTTCAACCGCATGAGCATGAAATCATGTGAGTCACTTTTTACTTTGACTCAATTTTAATTTAAAATGATGATGATGATTCACGTCCACTAAGACCGAATTGGTGTCTCGTACCTTAAGAGGGTAAGTGATTACTTGTGATTCTTTAGAATTTTGTTTCTGTGCTCGAAAAACATTAAGAGAATATTTCCAAGATCACCATACTTTTGTTGAGTTAAGAGGTTAGGAAGGTTGGTAGTGTGACAAATATTTTGAAAACGAGATCTAATATGGGTATAGGCTGGACAATCTAAGAGAAAGTGCTTTTCATCTTCAACCTTATTAGTGTCACAAATGTGACACACTCTTTCATCCCATGGCATTTTAGGAATTGACCAATGCCTAGTTTCACTATGGATCTCCTGAGAATTTGTTTTTATCTTAGCAATGCTTATTTTTTCTTTACACTTTGCAAAACAGATAGATAATTTTGATCTTCTAGATTAGGGTTGATTACATCTTTAT
>SNQJ01S0086849.1:17048-33894 GCA_010110895.2 Picea sitchensis
TTTAAAGTTCTTTGATGACCTAACCATTTTTTTTAATATATTTCATCTTGTGAAGTTATAACTAATTATGAATTCACATTATTTTAAATGGAAGGAAAAATATATGTTGAAAGCAGACTCCAAATCCTGTAGATACAAATCTTGTGCAATTATATTTACTTATTTTTCTTAAATAAGATTATGTGCTTGAAAAGTACATATGTATATAAGATTTTTTTTATAATATTTGTTAGGGTTTTCAATTTAGCACTCACCCATTGCATACATCTAAGGTCATAAGAAGAATCTTCCATATATAAAGAAATATGAGTACCACCTATATAAAAACACAGGAGAATATTTATTGTTTTCCACAAGACACTTTCTCTCAATGTTGGTTCTTTTCCCTTAACAAGAAAAGAGATCAACAATACTATACCCATTCCACCAAGGGAACTATATATAATCCAATTTGCATTTTGAACTGTTGTAGTTGCAACATTGTCTTGTGATAGCCCAATGGGTTAGCTCAATCGATTGTCCCCAATGTTGTCAGGCATTTGGTTAGTTTCATGTCAAAGAGTGTCTAGTTTGAATCCTTTTGGGTAAGGTGCACTAGTCTATGTTAGCGATTTTACTAAGTGTCCCCTGGTTTTCTTTGTGAGATTTTTCCTTGGAAAAAACATCACCTTGTGACATCTTCCCACCTTTGCAATCTTCTGGTCATATACCATTTCTACTGCAATGTCCTTCCTTTTGGATATACAAAGAAATTCAACTTTTTTGCAATATTGATATCAATGAAGTTGTGAGTACTTCTAGAGTCCTTAAGAATCGTTACCTCTTTTTTTAATTAGCCCCTTGAACTTCAAATTTTAAGGTTATAAGCTTGTTGTCACTTTCACTATTGAGATCCTGGGTGAGCCCATGTTATCATACCTCTTCGGCTTCATGGTTCATGTCATAATCACCATATTTTCCAATGATAATTTTGACATGTTTTCCTCCCTTTGACTATGATTTAATATCACCAACAATTTCTTTTTGGTCATTCTAATTCAATGTTGGAAACCTCTGCTTCCTTACCATTTTCATTTTTGCAGTAGTATAACTTTTTACCTTGCTTATCTTCATTTTTTGGACTACAATGTGTTCAGCATTCAACACACCCTTAACATTTTTTGACATTTTTATGGTACCACTTTCTTTTGTTTTCAACTTCTTAGTCTTCTGTCATTTTTTACTCTTTTATTTCATTTCGATTTCCTTTGCATTTTTTCTTTCTTTACCCATTTCGGTCCATAGTCGAAGCTTAAATAAAAATCTAAGAAATAAACACACATATCGATGCAAAGTTGGATAATAAATAATAAGAAATAACTCATAGAAAGACCTTAAGAGACAACTTTTCAAAAGACCTGATTAAATTTTCAGGTCGGGAATTTAAATTGAGAGATAACAACAAAAATCCAAAAGACCCTACCCGATGGAGTCTTAAATAATTTGTTAATGATTTCATTGGCATCGAGGGTAGTTGCTAGAAAATGTGAAGGGGTTTGATATTCGACTGATTTCCGATGGAATCATTGGCGTCGACCGAAATCATATGGATGAGAATATAAAGGTAAATACAAATGTCGATCATCGATAGACCAAGGAGCGAGGTCCATCATTACTAATCATCTGATTGTGAGATTAGATAAATCATGGTCGTTGAAACTTAGCACATGAAAGACCTAGTTCCAAGACTATGATAGATACCACGTTCAATGCCACATCACCTTCCATGTTGATTTATGTACCGGCCACATCACTTTGAATGTTAGTCACCACATCATATTCCGTACTACCTTTTTCCACTTTATTGTCATGTCATTGCACACGTCATCACAGTACGGAATTCTCTTATGATCATCGACGTTCAAGGGTTTTCATGGCATGTTTTGGTAAGTGTACACACCTTTTTGTAAGTTGAATGATGAACTCATCGGGCGTCGACAGGTTCAACAACATATGGAGTTTCCTGTGCAAAATATTTTCATTGATCGTCAATAGACTCATCAGTGTCGGTTCATAATCATCTCTACATGAAAAGGATATGACAAAAGGCAAATTCCAATGAACCTTCCCCTGGAGAGAAAATTCAAACTGTTTGATCATGAGAGTGAGTGGATCTATACCGTTGAAATATTTAACTCATGACATATCCATTTCTTATGGTTTTATGAATTCCACAACACACGACATATCAACAAGCCATGTTACTAATCAAATTTGACGCATCACATGATTTCATTTTTCTTGCCACGTCAGACTGCCAATTTTCACATGCAACTCTATGTGACTAATTTCATATCTAAAAATAACTTCCTAGAGATCTAAAAGTAAACCATAGCTATTATCACTAAACAATTTTACACTAAAAATATAGCAGTGGAAACAACAAGATCAGAGATGAATCATCAACACATATGAGAGACAAAATTTATGTTTTGTAACTCTGTCAAATTCATAAATTCAAAGGGAAAAACCAGCCCTCTCAACAGTCACAAAAACACCAAATATGAGGACAAAACTAATCCTCTCTACAACCACAAAATCAAAAAAAATCCTGAGAAAAATTTGAACTTGCAAATCTGTTGCAGACCAACTATACGATCTATTGATGTCACATGTATTGTTGCTGATGTCATCCTATACGGACATGTTCCTTCCTAGAAACCTTGTACAGACGTACATGGATGTCCTTACTGGAACTTGTGTACATACACGACTGTTACCACTACAACCTGGGTACATACGTGATTGTTCCCACTGAAACCCGCATACATGTATGAAAAAACTTGTACGAACACTTACATATGATTCTCTTTTTGTGGATTCCTTCGCATGTGTGTCGTCCTTCACTTCCCACATGTGATCCAGGAACCCTAGGCCATATTTCCTAAGGGTAGAAATCTCCTTGCTACAATTTCCATGATGCCTAGCACATGTGTTTACTCACTTATGCTAACTCCATGATGCCCCAATGAAGAAATGTCACAATGAAATTTATCCTTTATATACAAGTCTAATGAGTGAGTTTAGGAGTCATTCCTAAACTCAACAATTAATTAGAATATTTCATTCCTCTTTGTGGGTGTGACACCCCATGAAAATCCCACAAATCCCATCAAATTTCCCATGAGGACCTAGCCTCATTCCAAGGTTGATTTCACTAAAATGAAAGATCAATATGGTGCCAATGAACATTCCCACATGCTTGACACCTCGACCTCTTGTGGGAATACCTTCGGAAGCTACAAAATCAACACTCCCTCGTAGAAAGGGAGGTATTCTCTACCACTCCTAGCTTGTATCTAAAGTAGAAAAAAGTCCCCTTCACTAGGGGTTTGGTGAGAATATCTACAATCTTCACATCTGTGGAAATGTGTTGGAGCTTCACAAATCCATGTTGCACCTTGTCTCTGATGAAGTGGTATATGATCTCAATGTGTTTCAACTTATCATGAAAAAATAGATTCTCTGAGAGTTTGATACAACTTTGATTCTCAAAGTGAATCACAGTAGGATCCAACTCCTAACCAAATAACCTTGGAAGAAGCTTGTGAATCCAAATAGCCTCACAGCTCACCAAGCTAGTTGCCATATACTCTGCCTCTGCCAAGMTRAGTGCCACRGAAGTCTATTTCTTGGTGTACCAAAAAACCATTGTTGATCCTAGGTTGAAGAAACCACCATAAGTGYTCTTCCTATCAACTACACTACCTTCCAAATATGAGTCTAAATATTCATGTAGCCTCACTCCATCACCTCCAACATATCTCAACTTAAATATGATTGTACCCCAAAGGTACCTGAGCACATGCTTCACTTCTACCCAATGCACCTATCTAGGGTCAACCATGAATTGACTCAAGGTGTTGAAAACAAAAAAATATATGGTCTGGTGTTAACCAGGTACACAAATGAACTAATCAATTGCTTGTACATCATGGGATCCACCAAGTTTGAATCTGAAGCCCCTAGCGTTATCAGATTGGTGGTCATAGGTGTAGTCATGGACTTACAATCCATCATCCCAAATCTCTTCAATATCGCAACTACATACTTCCCCTATTCAAGGAAGATCTCGCTCGGCTACTACCACACCTATAATCCCAGGAAGTAATGCATCAAACCAATATCCTTCATCTCAAAATCCGAAGCCAATTCCTTCTTGCACCTGGTAATGAGCTTCTCATCTCTTGTGAGAAATAAATCATCGACATATAACACCAATATGAGAGGATCCTTACCACCCTATCGGAGATATAGGTTGGGGTATGCATCACTCTTGGTGAAGCCCAATATCTACAGATACCCATCAATCCTCAAGTACTATGCCCTAGGATCCTGCTTGAATCCATGCAAATCCTTCTTCAACCTGCACACATGGGATTTTCTCCCATGTACCTCAAATTATTGAGGTTTCTCTATATACACTTACTCCTCAATCACACCATTGAGGAACAATGTATTCAAATCTATGCGATCTATCTTCCACCCCATAACCTAAGAAAGAGAGATAAAAACCTTGAAACAGGTGTACCTGGAAACTGGAGAAAAAGTATACTTGTAATATACTCCCTCTTTCTGGAAGAACCCTCGAGCTACAAATCTTTCTTTATACTTATCAATACTACCATCTGCAGTATGCTTGATCTTATATATCTACTTGGAAGTTACCACAGACTTCCCTTCCGATCTCAGAACTATGTCCCAAACATCATTCTTCATGATGGAATGATACTATTGTTGGAAAATTGGTTTCCATTGATGTCAACCTTATAATAAACCTTAAACCAAATCCCATAAGCCCCTAAAAGTGATGATGATGAGTCCACTTGAAGAAGCCTTGAAGAGTCTTCAAGGAGCCTTGACATAAATGTATATAACTGAAAAGTGGTCCCCGTATGGCATAGATTTTAAACATGGACCTCACAGGATGATATAACATGTAGTTGTTTCTGCATGCCCACTTTGAGTTGTACACAAATGGAGCCCACAAGATGTCCAAGATAAATATTGCAAGATGGAGATTGTTGAAAGTATTAATTTTTGGTCAATTTGGATACCTTTTCTTTTAGGGAATTTTTACCCTACATAACTAAATCAAATGGAATCACAAGTTACATGATTGGAAATATTATTCATATACCTTTCCAACTATATATGGAAGTCCCTCTAACTCCCTAGGAATGAGGAGATATGAGTTTTTCCGTTTGATAACCCAACCAAAAAATTGAGGTCGACTCAGCTAATTTGGGGGGATAAAATTACTATAAATACATGATAAAATTTCGCATTTTTAGAGTAACCAAAGAAGAGATCAATTCTGAGGTGCACTCAAGGTGTTGGGGTGTCTTTCTGGTGTGCAATGGAAGTCTAAAGGATTCTCTTAAGGTCTTTCTTATTTTCAAGGTATGCTATGAGGTTGTGATGCTACCAGATGCATTGCTATGAGGTTGTGATGTTGTTGTGAGTGGATGTTTCCATTAATGGAAATTGTCGTGAGTAGATGTTTCTGTCAGTGATTACATTTTTGGAATGATTTTATGAGGCTTGCTATGGTTTGAAGGATTGTCTATGGAATGAAACATGTAGGTGAATTCGAAAGTACTATGTATATGAAGATATTGGATTGGTGATATATTATTGAGTTGGATTTCTATTGAGAATATTGTTGTCTTCATTTAGAAAGTTGGTTCCAGTGTTTTAGGGAGTGGGTGCTTCCTTCCAGTTAGAGTTGGTAAATCCAGGGGGTTGGTGCCTCCTTCTAGTTGGTGTTGGTAAATCAAGGAGTTGGAGCTTCCTTCAGGTTGGTGCCTCATTCTAGTTGGTGTTGGAGAACCTTGGAAATTGGTGCTTCCTATGAATGTAATATGAACATGATATAAGAAAAACATTATGTGTTTTCTTCTCTTTTGAGTTTCCACGTAAAAATTCATTGTGTTCTATGTATGGTTTTTTTTTGTGATAATGAATGACATTGTTAATGATTAATGTTTACTTGATGTGCTTAAAGTTAAAAATGGTAAAAAGTTCTCAATATTGATTCACCTCCCCTCTCAGTATTGGTGAATATTATAACAATTGGTATCAGAGAAAGTTCCTTCAGGAACAGTCTAACCACTGGAAGACAGATCATGGATAAGAAAGGAGAATTTACCAAAAATGGAACACCATTTTTTGATGGGAAAAAATATTTTTTTTGGAGCATAAGAATGAGAGCATTTTTGTAGGCATAGGGATTTGATGTTTGGAAAGAAGTAGTAAATGGATACATTGCACCATATTCTCCCCCAACAAATAATGTTGGGAAAATTTTCAGTGAATACAATTCAAAGGCTATGAATTCCATTCTAAGTGGTCTAACAGGTTCAGAATTTGTTAAATTTATGTATTGTGATTCTACAAAGGAAATATGGGACAAGCTCAAGAATGTTTATGAAGGAGATTCTAAAGTTAAAGGGGCCAAGATTTAAACTTACAGAAGACAATTTGAACATCTGAGAATGAAGGAAGATGAAGATATTGCACCTTATTTTCTTTGAGTTGATGAAATTGTGAATACTATAAGAGGATTGGGAGAAAAGATTGAAAATCCAGTTATTGTGTAGAATATATTGAGATCTCTCCCAATGAGATTTGACCCTAAAATATCAGCTCTAGAATAAAGACAAGATCTGGCTACGTTGAGCATGGATGAATTACATGGAATACTTACAGCATATGAAATGAGAACAAAACATGAAAATCTATCCATAAGGGAAGTAGCTTTCAAAGCCTCCAAGAAGACAAGAAATAACTAGCCAAGGTGAAAACCCTGCTCCAGCAATAACAATGATTTGGACAATGAAGAAGAATCCAACTTTGTGAAAATTTTGAAAAGAGGAACCGGAAAGTACAAAGGTAAGATTCCTTTCAAATGCTTTAAATGTGGTAAAGTAGGCCATTTTGCTTCCAAATGTCCTTATGCAAAGGGATTCAGATAGTGATGATGAAGAAGTTTCTAAGAAAGAAAAGAAATATCAAAAAAGAGATAAGGAAGGAAATAAAGGAAGATTTTTGAAAAATAAAATTTTGTATTCAAAAGATGATAGTTCATAATTCGATGAAAATGATGATAATGACAGTGAATCAAGAAGAGTAATTTTCATGGCATTAGAGACTGAAGAGGAAAATACTTAAAATAATGAAGAAGAAGAAGAAGGAGAAGTGAATCTTGAGGCAAAATTGATTAGTGTCTTAAGTGATCTAAGAATAGCAAGGAAGAAAAACAAGTCTCTCAAAGAAGAATTAAGTAAACTAAAGGAAGGCTTTCAAAACTCTAGCAAAAATTATGAAGAATCCAAGAATACTATCATAGATCTAAAGATGCAGTTGGAAGAATCCAATGCGATTGAAGAAACATTCAAGATACAACTGGAAGAAAAGAAGAAAATAACATAGAATATGGAAGTTGAAATAATCTCACTAAGAAAGGAACTACAGAAGGACACCAACTAAATTTTGGCAATAACACCAAAATACTAGATGAAATCATTTGCAATCAAAAACCATTCTATGACAAGTATGGACTTGGCTACAAACAAAATAATATCGGTGATGGTTCAAGCTCTATGATGATGGGAAATGAAGCAAAGAAAAGAAGTTATGCATATATTATCAAAGGTTCCATCAAGAAAGAAGAATGCAAGCCTCTAAAGGAGAACATATAGAAATCATAAATAAAGAAGAATCAAGAAGAAGATTGTGCATTCATAGGAACATGGAATCAACAACCAACAATCAAGAAGACCTAAGAAAAAGATCATGATTTCAAAAGAACAACACCAACTAGAAGACCACCCATACCTAGGTACGAAAATATTTTTCTTGCCATGTGTTATTCTTGCAATAATTTTGGGCATAAAGCCATAAATTGTAGAGCCTATGCAAAGGGCAGAAACACATAGAACATAAGTAGCTATGAAAATCCCAAGAATCATTATGAAGGCAATTATCCCAGAAAGTCTCATGAGGCATTTGACAGAATTATAACATTTTTAGTTCTCTGGGTTATGAAATTGAATGCTACAAATGTAAAAAATTTGGACACATAGCTAGAAATTACATAAGTGATTTGATAGTTTCTTCAAGGGAAACTAGGCATGTTCCTTTCAATCATATAGAGGAACAACAAAGAACTTGGAAAAGGAAGCAAGAAGATTTGAAGGTTGAAGAATGTGGGTTTGCCTTACAATCCCAAAATAGAAGAATCCATTGGTATATTGGCAATGGATGCTCAAAGGATATGAATGGAGACAAAAAAATTATTTGTAACATTAAATAAAGAAAAAGAGGGGTCTATCACATTTGGCAATGATAACTCAGCCAAAATTATAGGGAAAAGCACAACCAATATTGGAAACAAAGATGGTGTGGCAGAAAATGTCCTACTTGTTGAAAACATGAATCCTAACTTGCTAAGTGAGACCCAAATGTGTGATCAGGGACACACACTTAGATTTAATTCAAAAGAATGTGAAATAAGTAAAGAAGGATCAGACATATTAGTGGAAACAACGACAAGGACTCCAAACAACATATAAATCTTGAATGAGATCGAAGAATAAAGATGTTGTTTGGGAAAAGAAGATGAAAGTTAGATTTAGCATAGGAGAATGGGCCATATACACTTTGATAATCTTTTCAATATCAACAAGAAGCAAGTTGTAAGAGAAATTCCAAAAATTATGAAGCCAATGAATACTATGTGCAAGCACTGTCAGTATGGAAAACAAACAAAAGTTGAATTCAAGACAAATGAATACTCTACGAAAAAAACCATTGGATATTTTACACACTAATTTATGTGATCCCACTAGAACAAAAGGACTAGATGGTGAACAATAATTCATGCTACTCATTGATGAATACACCAGATTGACCTAGGTTTGCTTCCTCGAGAAAACGTTAAAAGCTTTCGAATATTTTAGGGTATTCAAGGAACTGGTTGAAAATGAAATTAATTTTAAAATCAAATGCTTAAGATCAGATAATGGAGGTCAGTTTACTTCAAATGAATTCAGGAGTTTATGTGAAGAACAAGGAATAAAAATACAATTCTCAACAACTAGAACACCTTGGCAAAATGGAGTTGTTGAAAGGAAAAATAAAGTTGTACAAGAAATGGCAAGAACCATGTTGAATCACTCCAAGCTAAGTGATATATTTTGGGGACAAGCAGTGTGTACAAATATTTATATCTTGAACAAAGGATTGATCATAATGAATAGTGATAAGACTCCATAAGATTTATGGAAAGGAAGACCAGCCAATGTCAAGCACTTTAGAGAGTTTGGAAGCAAGTGTTACATAAAAAGGGAAGACAAGAAGATTGAAAAATTTGACTCCCGGGTGGACGAAGGCATATTTTTTGGGTACTCATACAAAAAAAAAACATATAAGTGCTACAATTTAATACTCAACAAGATAGTGGAAAGCATCAATGTAAAATTTGATGAAACAGACTTGTTGAAGACCAAGAAGGAAAGTGAAAATTCAAACATCTTTTAAGAAAAAGAAAATGAAGAACTAAAGCAAGAAGAAGAGGAAGAAGAATAAGAACAAAAAGAAGATAAGCATCCAGAAGAAAAACAAGAAGAAAAAAACCAACAAGATTTCCAGACACCTTCTAGGACACCCAACCTCCAGGTTCAAAAGAATCATCCACCAGAGAAAATCATTGGAGATAGAAGTGTTGGAGTAGAAACCAGAAGAAGAAAGCAAGCACAGACACCTGAACAAGGACATTTTTCATTACTATCCACAGTTGAACCAAATAAATTTGAGAAATCCATAAATGATGAACATTGGATAGAGGCTATGGAAGAAGAAATGAATCAAATAGAGAAGAATGAGACGTGGGAACTAGTTCTAAGACCAAAGGACAAAAATGTGATTGGGACAAAATAGGCCTTCATAAATAAGTTAAACAAAGATGCACGGGTAACCAGAAACAAAGAAAGACTAGTGTGCAAAGGATATGTTCAAGTTGAAGGAATATATTTTGAAGAAACCTTTGCTCCTGTGTCCATAATGGAAGCAATCAGAATGTTTTTGGATTGTGCATGCTCCAAAAAGATCAAAGTGTCTCAAATAGACTTAAAATCATCTTTTTCAAATGGAGAATTAGAAGAAGAAGTCTACATAGAACAATTATAAAGGTTTCTACTATCAAAAAAGGAAGACTATGTTTGCATATTAAAGAAATATTTGTATTGACTTAAGCAATCTCCGAGATCTTGGTCCTCGAGATTGGACAAGTACTTACACAACAAGGATTCAGAAGGGGAAATGCATATGTTAACCTCTACATAAAAGTTGATCAAGGAAGTATGATTATTATAGAAGTCTATATTGATGACATCATCTTTGGAAGTGGTGTTGATAGCTTGAGTTGGAATTTTTCCAAGGCTATGCATAACGAATTTGAAATGTCCCTACTTGGGGAGTTGACTTTCTTCTTAGGACTCCATATATCTCAACTAGATGAAGGAATTTTCATTTCCCAAACCAAGTACATCAAGAAAATGTTAAAGAAGTTCAAAATGGAAGAATGTAAACCTGTAAGTACTCCTATGGTTATCGCTTGCAAGTTGAGAAAAGATGATGAATCAAAATAATCGGATCAAAGAATCTACATATCAATGATTGGAAGTATACTCTATGTCACAGTTTCAAGACCAGATGTAATGCAAGAAGTTGGAAAGGTCGCAAGATTTCAAGCGACACCGAAGGAAACCCATGTTCTAGCAGTGAAAAGGATCTTCAAATATCTTAAAGGAACAATAGATTTTGGGCTATGGTATCCTAAAGGAAACGAGTTAACTATGGTCGGCTACACGAAAGAAGTATAAGTGGAGCATCTTTCTAGTTAGGTGACTTCTTAGTGTCTTAGTTGAGAAAGAAGCAATCTTTTGTATCCTTATCCACAACAGAAGCAAAATACATCGCAACAACAACATGTTGTATTCATATTCTCTGGATGAAGCAAACTCTTCAAGACATACAAGTGAGATATGATGAGCTTATTATGATACTTTGTGACAACATCAGTGCTATAAGCATCTCCAAGAATCCAGTGATGCATTCTACGACAAAACATATTCCTATTAAGTTTCACTTTCTACAGGAACAAGTCACAAAAAATAATATCAAGTTGGAGTACATAGGGACAAAAGAACAGATTTCAGACATATTCACAAAGTCTCTTCCTATGGAGACCTTTAAGTATCTTCGACAAAAACTGGGAGTAATTTTTTCTCCAAATTGATTCCCATAATATTCTACAAGAAAAAAAAGGGGAATATTTTCAGGGGGGGTTACCCTTTGTCATTGATGTCAAAGGGGGAGAGAAAAATAGTAAAACTAGAAGCATGGATACAGGGGGAGTCAACATGAAGACAAGAGGACAATGCATTCATTGGGATCAGAGCACGAAGAGAGGGGAAGCACGGTCGTTTACTAAGTTTCCATCAATGCCAAAGAGGTATATTGTTGGAAAATTGGTTGTCATTGATGTCAACCTTAGAAGAATCCCTAAATAAAATCCCATAATCCCCTAAAAGTGATGATGATGTGTCCACTTGAAGAAGCCTTGAAGAGCCTTGAAGGAGCCTTGACATAAATTTATATAAATCCAAAGTGGTCCCCTTATGGCATATATTTTAAGCATGGCCCTCATGGGATGAGATAACATGTGGTTGTCTTCGTATTCCTACTTTGAGTTGTACACAAATGGATCCCACAAGATGTCCAAGATAAATATTGCATGATGGATATTGTTGAAAGTATTAATTTTTGGTCAATTTGGATACCCTATATAACTAACTCAAATGGAATCACAAGCTGCATGGTTAGAAATATTATTCTGATACCTTTCCAATGGTATATGGAAGTCCCTCTAACTCCCTAGGAATGAGGAGATATGATTTTTTTCATCCAATAACCCAACCAAAAAATTGAGGTCGAATCAGCTAATTTTTGGGGACAAAATTACTATAAATACATGATATAATTTCACATTTTTAGAGTAACCAACGAAGTGATAAAGTATGATGTGTGCTCAAGGTGTTGGGGTGTCTTTCTGGTGTGCAAGAGAAGTCTAAAGGATTCTCTTAAAGTCTTTCTTATTCTTAAGGCATGCTATGAGGTTGTGATGTTTCCATATGCATTGCTATGAGGTTGTGGTGTTTCCATATGCATTGCTATGAGGTTGTGATGTTGTCATGATGTTTCCATGAGTGGATTTTTTCATTAATGGACATTTCCATGAGTGGGTGTTGTCGTTGGTGATAACATTTTTGGAATGATGCTATGAGGCTTGCTAGGGTTTGAAGGAATTTCTATGAAATGAAGCACGCAGGTAAAGTCAAAAGTAATCTTTGTATGAAGATATTGGATTGGTGATACCTTACTGAATTGGTGCTCAGTTGAGAATATTGGTGTCTTCATTCAACAAGTTGGTACCTATGTTTTATGGAGTGGTTGCTTCCTTCCAGTTGGAGTTGGTAAAGCCATAGGGTTCGTTCCTCCTTCTAGTCGGTGATGGTAAATCAGGGAGTTGGAGCTCCCTTCAAGTTGGTGCATGTAAATCAAGGGATTGGTGCCTCCTTCTACTTGGTAGTTCCTATGAATGTAATCTGAGCATGACATAATAAAAACATTTTGTGGTTTTCTCTCATTTGGGTTTCCACGTAAAAAATCATTGTGTTCTATGTATGGATTTTCTTGTGATAATGAATGTCATTGTTAATGGTTAATGTTTACATGATGTGCTTAAAGTTAAAAATGGTAAAAAGTGTGCAAGACTTATTCACCCCCCCCTCCTAATATTGGTGAATATTTTAACAACTCCTTCATCATGGCATCCTTCCAAACATGTTGGCATGTTTCCTCCTCAAAATTGGAAGGCTCGAAATCAATGAAGTTACTCATAAGAGCCACATAGCTGGAAAATATTTGCGGAGGTCTTCTCTCCCTGAAGGTGTCATTGGGGTTGCATGTCCCTTAACATCCTTCAAGGTCTCTTGAATCCATCTAGGTCTTTTGTCCTCGTCACTAGGAGGATTCACTAGATCCACAAACTCCTTTGACTCCTCCTCGTGATCTGAGGGGTTCTCCTCTGTACTGGATGGAACTTTACTCTCCTTGACCTTTGGGCCTCTTGTTTCTTACCACCTATTTTGATCTCATGGGACCTCCCGAAATCCAATTCCTCCTCAAACCTGACATCCCGACTAACCACAAAATATCATTGTCCTGGAATGTAGATACAATAGACTTTCAAATTCTCGTTGTATCCCACAAAAATTCCCTTTCTTCCGGAAGGTTCCAACTTCGTTCTCTTTTCCTTAGGAACATGGATGTAGACTAGAAAATTGAATATCCTGAAATTCACTATCTTAGGTTTCGCTCATGTGAATGCCTCCTTAGGATTCTTGTCCCCCAAGATCCTCTGACAACTCTTGTTTTGAACATAAACTACAATGTTTCATGCTTCTTCCCAAAGCATCATGGGTAGACCATGGTCATGTAACATTTCCTTGGCATCCTCAACTATGGTTTAGTTCTTCCTCTCTACAACCCCATTCTTTTGCGGGTTGAAAGGCATTTCCAGCTCCCTCTTGATCCTTGCTTCCTTATATAATTTCTTGAACTCGTTGGAGGTATACTCACGCTCATTTTCTGACCTCAAAATTTTGATATTCTTCCCTGTTTGATTCTCCACAAGAGCTTTGAACTCCTAGAATTGACTAAAGACTTCATCCTTGGTCTTCATGAAGAAAATCCACATCCTCCTGGAATAATCATCAATAAAGGTCACATCATATCGACAACCAATTTCATATGGAACTGACATCGGTCTAGACACATTTGAATGTACCAGTCCAGGATATCTTTGGACCTACTGTCACTGCTTGGAAAAACAACCTTAGTATTCATGCCTAGTGCACAACCTCTACATACTCCCCGACGTTCAATTACAAACTCTAGAAGACTTGTAACTATCTTTCTTAATACTGGAAATTCCTGGTGATGTAAGTGTCCCAATATCCTATTCCAAAGCTCGCATAAATTATCATTTTCATGTACCAGGGCCTGAGATGGCTGACCAGTCAACTTGTAGATATTGCCATCACTAGTACCAATGAGCTATGCTGAGTCAAGACTCAATCCTTTTTTTCCAAGTGAGAACCTGCCCATCTATGAACTCTGTCAAATTCAAAAATTCGGAGGGAAAAACTAGCCCTCTCAACAATAAAAAAATCACCAAATTTGAGGACAAAACCAATCCTCTCTACAACCACAAAATCAACAAAATTCCTAGGACAAATCCCAACTTACAAATATGTTGCATACCACATGTATGGCCTGCTAACGTCACCTATACTACTGCTAATTTCAGCTTATAAGGACTTTCTCCTACCTAGAAACCTTGTAAAAACATATGTGATTGTCCTTGTTGGAACTTGCACACATACGTGATTGTTCCCACTGCAACCTGCGTACATATGTGATTGTTCCCATTGAAACCCATGCACATGTACAAAAAACTTGTACGGACACTTCCATCTAATTCACTTTCTATGGCTTCCTCAACATGTGTGTCCTTCCTCACTTCCCACGTGTGATCTAGAAACCCTAGGATGGATTTCCTAGGGGCAGAAATATCCTTTCTACAATTTCCATGCTCCCTAGCACAAGTGTTTACTCATGCTAACTCCATGATATCCCAATGATGAAATATCACAATGAACTTTCTCCTTTATATACAAGTCTAATTAGTGATTTTAGGAGCCATCTAAACTCAAAAATTAATTAGAATATTTGGTTCCTCTTTATGGGTGTGACATCCCATCACAAGCCCACAAATCCCATCAATTTGCCCATGAGGCCCTAGCCTCATTCAAAGGCCAATTTCACTGAAACGAAAGGTTGATTTGGTGCCAATGAAGATTCCCACATGCCTGAAACCTTTTCCTCTTGTGCGAATACCTCCCGAAGCTATAAAATCAACACAAATAACTAGTCACCAAGACATGTATGCTCCCCACATCATCATAATTTATAGATTTTTGATGCCTATGGTTGGTTCGGGGCTCATTGTTAAGTTATACATAAGATTATCATGTTCCCTAGTGTCGATGAACCCAAAGCACGCCAACTGACACTTTTTAAACCCACCCATAGACCTTTCAACGCATCAAATCAACCATTAAAGGTCATTGGAGCGTACAAGAGAACATTTAACACCATACATACATAGGATCCCTCCTCACACAGAGATTTTATTCATTTAACTTGAGTTTTTCCCCAAAGTGGTTTCATTATTAACCAAAGAGTAATTGTAACTTCTACATGTGCAAACAAAACTTTCTCTCACTCTGCAACCTTGAGGAAATAAACTTAATTTTCCTTGTGACATAAGGAAGGATTTCTAACTAGTGTTTGCAGGCAGTGCAATTGTATTATAGGTAAGAATCATTCACATTGGTTACTATATTGCTCAACAACAGGTACGCTTTACTTTCTTTTGAATCGATTATATCTCAACAATGCACTATCACTCATTTTTCTTCATGTGGTTATATTATAGGTAAAATTTCTCTTTGAAGAGATCCAACATGAAGATCACCAAAGAAGCCAAGGACCATGTCAGTAGATGAAAAATACAATTCTAACTCTACACCACAACAAGTAGAAGAACCATCCACATCAAAGAGAACAGAACCACTCATTAGACTCCCATCAAGGAAGCTCTCCACATAGGTGGCATCATATAGGGACACAAAATCGTCCACATGAGGAGGAGTTGCAACACATGTACCAATTCCTTCATGGAATGATTTATTCACTAAATTCAAAGACAAATAGTATCGTGAATAAAACCCCCAGAGAAATCTAGAACTTAGAGCGGTTGATGATGCAGTGTTCCCGTTCATTAGACGGTTTAGGTTACACTCAGCAGTATCCAGGGCACCAATTTTACCATGTGTGGAGCTAATCTGATGGGTCATTTGCCACACTGACTATTAAAACTACAGGATTATTAATGACCAGGGGAATTTATTGGGTCTTTTCTCCCACTGGATGTTGATAGATACTACAAGTTCCGTGAGCTTGAGGAATCCCTCAATAAGGAATTTGTAGTATCCTTTTACCATAAATATGACACTCATAAGATCCTAGGGAATCGGTGGAAGGAACACAATAAATTTTTTAATAGGTCATGAATAATATATACCATTATAGGGATGAGGGAGCCATATATTTATGTAATGATTTTATTATGCAGAATTTATGGAGAGAAATATTGCTCGCAAATTTTTGAAGCCTAGTTTCCTTTGGCATACCATGTTGCCATGTGGGGGAGGTTGTTCAATTAGGGGGGCAACATTTCAAAGAAGATCAGTGTTAAAATTGGTCAAGTCTAAACACCACAACTAAGCATTTCTCTTGCATTCCACGTGATCTCATTTTTACTTGATGTTTTATGTGCCTATAACACTTTTCTAGGTTTGTCTCTCACTTGGCAAGTCTTTGAGCCCCCAATGCATGTCTACTTCAACATGGTATGGGAGAGTAAATAAAACAGGTCCTATGCCCATATTTGTGACTTATTCATGGCCCAGATCTACTTCCTCATATTTGAGCAGGAATGTCCTAGACTATTTAAGCAGGATAAGAAGGTTCTAGCATACATTGGGAATCAGTACATGGAGGAGAAACATACCTATCTTTGCATCTATGGAGACACCATCCCACCTCATTTATT
>SNQJ01S0086849.1:33904-48082 GCA_010110895.2 Picea sitchensis
ATCTACTTCCTCATATTTGAGCAGGAATGTCCTAGACTATTTAAGCAGGATAAGAAGGTTCTAGCATACATTGGGAATCAGTACATGGAGGAGAAACATACCTATCTTTGCATCTATGGAGACACCATCCCACCTCATTTATTGCCTATTTATGTTTCTGACAGGCTTGCAGTTGGGGAAATATGTTATCAATCCATAATGCAAGGCTTCAATGCCACATTGGTCAAAGACAAAAATAGAATATGTATCCCATATGGTTTCCAAATAGGTTATTACACAATGAGGGATACTAAGCATGCAAAGAAATATGCATAGATTCAATTGGAATATAGGTTCATAACTTGAAGGTTTAGAAAGCATGATCCTAAAGGTTTGGTCCTCAAACATGCCGAAAAAGTCTCTCTGAGTTGGTCATATGCTCATGAGAAGTGGCAAGAAGAATTGTTTACTAAGAATGCTCAGGATTGGAAGGAGGTGGAGAAAATAAAAACCCACCCTAATATAATTGTTTTTTCCTTCTTGTCACCAGAAGAATAGATTAAGATGATGAATCAAGGATTTTCCTCCAACAAAAAAATTGACAAGGAAAAGAAATAAGAAGATGAAAGACTAAAGGAAGAAAAGAAACAACAAGCTTTGTTGACAGAACATGAGAAAATTCTTAAAGAACAAGAACAACAGAGGAAGAAGTAGGAGGAATATAGGAAGAAAGAGGAGGAAGATGCTTCTCAACAAATGTTGGCAGAGTAGAGGATGAAGGTAGAAAAAGAATAGAGAAAGAATGATTTTATGGAAAAGAGGAAGAGAGATCAATAAGAAATACTAGGCAATATCTAAAGGATATATATATATATATATAAGAAAATTGAAGAGGAGCGAGTTGAAGAGAAAAGGAAGGCTCGGGTAGAACAAAGGAAAATGGAAGAATTGGAAAGGATAAATGCATAGAAGGAAAAGGAGCAGAGCCTCAAGGGAGAGCAAGAGAAGCATGCAACACCTCCAAATCCTTCTGAAATTATTGATCGGACTAAGGATGAAGAGCAGGTGGTGACTACTGGTGTCCCCATTATCAATGAGAATGTGACCAAGGATGAAAATCATCTTGCATATCCAATAGAAGAAACATATATGGAAACAAGTGGTGACATCAATAATCAATATATACAGACACATGAGAAGGATACCACAAAGACAAACAATGAACATGATCGTAATCTAGCAAGTGGCCCAAGTCAATAAGTACATTTTCTTGTGAATCCATAAGCAAATACAAGTGTCTAGGATATCTAGTTGGCTAAATATAGTGAATAATGTAGAGATAAAGGTGGTGATAATGATACACATGATAATGACACAACTAGTGAGGATGTAGAAGGTAAGAAGCTGACTTTGGAGAAGGATAAATCAACTAAAAAACTACCTAAAGGATCATCTGCTCAGGAGAAGAAGAAGGAGGAAACCTAGGAAAAAACACAAAATACCTCCATAGATGAGACAAGGCCTGACACACACATAAGAGGGAAGAAAGTATTCCCCATCCGAAGAGGAAAGTAAAGACCCCATCTTTGGGCATTTTTGTACCCCTAGAAGTCTGGATAATATCTTGTTTTGGAGTGATTGTTCTATTCCCCAATATATTGAGGAAGTATTTTATCTTTATTATTTTTCCTATGATAGGAAGATGAGGTCCATTGTGAAGAGGAACAAAAGAAAGAGGAAAACCACATTGGACAATATTGTGTTATGCACTTCGGAGGAAATAATTCTAGACACTAAAAAGGCCAGAATGAGTGAATTGTTTTAAGCTGGTCTTGCCATATCCCATGCCTCATTTGATAAATTTGTAGTAGAGGAAAGAGAGATGGAGAAGGCTAAATAAGAAGTGATTTCTATAAAGCACCAGGTATGGTATTACTAAGAGGTTGGGGGAGCAACAAATCTAATAAAATAACTTAGGGTAGAACATGAAAAACACCTAAAAGTTAAGGATGATCTTGTGAGGAAATCACTCAAGTTCCAGGAAGAATCCCCTCTATTAGGGATTACACATAGAGAAATACTCAAATGGGGTGAGAAAGGTGTCAAATCACTAGACATGGTAGAGTTTCTTCGAGAGGTACAAAAGGAGAAGGACATTGAAGACCACAACATAGAGATCTTCTCCAAGGAAATCTCTCCAATATGCATTTGGTCGTGCAATACTGGGAAAGCATAGTAGATGATTCGGAGGAAAGAGTTGAAGAAGAATGGGAGAATTGTAATTGACTCTGGGAGAAGATAAATCAGACATTTGCACAGAGAAATAGATCTATCTAGAAAATACCACACACATTTGCATAGAGAAATTGAGAAAGAAGAAGCAAGAGAGAAAGAATGGAAGAATTATCATTAACCGTATTCCACACTCAAAGAGTGAATCATTTACAATAGATATAGGATACATGAGTAAATAATGCACCATAGTGGTGATCTAGAGTGATCTGGACACACACCACCAATTACAGAAGTAAACTTCCACCTAGTCTAGTCTCTTAGGCAGTTACGGGAGTGAACTGCCACCTAGTCTAAGTTAACTAGTCTATCAGTCTTCAGTTAACTGACTGAAATAGAGTGAAGTTAGGAGGAGATTAGGGAATCATGAGTAATGCGCTAGTCTGGTGATGATCCCAATGACAATGCGCATTGACAATGCGCATATCCCAATGTTGCATGGCGATAATCCCAATGTAGCATCTAGACTCCACTCAATTGATCAAACTGAAGTGAAAACTGAAGAGAATATTCTCCCTAAAGGAATATTCTTCCTAAAATATAGGAGACTGAATAATGACTAACAAACAAGGAAAAACCTTAGGAAAAAGAAATCCTAGGTGTGTGTGAAGTAACTCCAACACCCCCTTGAACATCACTATGGTGAAAATAAAGAATGGGTCCCGGTAACGAGGCCATGTTAGGTACCCAAGTAAAAAATATAGACTGAAATAAATGAGGAAAGAGGGAAAACCTCATCGGAAAAACCCCCCCTCAATTTACAATGCATAAAAAAATAAAAATGAAAAGGAACAACAAGCAATTGTTAAGCAACTGTGTCCTTCACTCCAAGAAGACCTCGCCACTGTGCAATTTTGTGCTCGTTGAAGATTTTGTTGAAGATGTAGATGTTTGCACAGATCTGATGAAGTAGATACACTATTGATATTTCCACACATATCCACTTTCTCTTCTTGTAATGAAGAAGATCCAAATAAAGTTTGGATGAAACTTTGAAAACCGTGCGGCCGTTTCCGGAAAAATGATGAAATTTCGTTGATTTTAAAATGATCATAACTTCACTTCCCGGACTCCGTTTCGGATGATTTGTTTTTTGAAATTGGACATTTTTCCAAGAGGAATTCAAATATCCAATTTTTTTCTGAAATTTGTTATCATAAAATATCAGAATTGAATCTAATGTGTGCGGCCTCCTTTTTGTCTCCTGAGATGCATGCATTGCGCATGGAAAAGTGTCTACATGTGACCCCTGAGATGCATGTCACATATCTTCCACTTGAAATTCAGAAAATATAATTAAAAAAAAAAAAATCAATCTAAAATGAAGTAGACATCATCTTCAATTAATGGAATACAAATTTGTGCAGATACTTGTGTAGAAGGCTCTTCAAATTGAGAAGATTTATCTTCGAGTGGCTTTTCTACATTCTCTATTTTGTCAATATTTTCCATGCAGTCTTCCTTATTCCCAAATAAAACCTCCAATATGGTCCATAATTCATTTGGAGTTGAGTCTTGTGAGAAATCATATACTTGGTGGAGAATTTCTGGAGAAATAGACAAGCAAATAAATCCTATGGCCATATCTTGTCTATTGAGAAAGTTATTTTTCTCATCGGCAAAATCAGGCTCTACTTCCATTGCCATGGTTATTTGGTACAAGCCTTTGCATCTGAGCTGAAAGAAAAATTTTGGCTTCCATTCCAAATAGTTATGAGGCGTGAGAAGTATTGTCGACGAATAATCCATCTTTTTTGTGTTCTTCAATCTTTGGTACCTGCAAAAATAATTTGGTGTAGCTTTTGCTTAGCAGTTCGTCGGCTCTAATACCATATAAATGTGTTGAACCTGCACATAATAGATCTAGCTAGAAAATACCACACACATTTGCAGAGAGAAATTGAGAAAAAAGAAGCAAGAGAGAAAGAATGGAAGAATTCTCATTAACCGTATTCCACACTCAAAGAGTGAATAATTTACAATAGATATAGGATACATTAGTAACTAATGCACCATAGTGGTGGTCTAGAGTGATCTGGACACACACCAAAAGTTACGGGAGTAAACTTCCATCTAGTCTAGTCTCTTAGGCAGTTACGGGAGTGAACTGCCACCTAGTCTGAGTTAACTATTTTATTGGTCTTCAGTTAACTGACTGAAACATAGTGAAGTGAGGAGGAGATTAGGGAATCATGAGTAATGCACTAGTCTGGTGATGATCCCAAGGACAATGTGCATTAGCTAGTGATGATCCCAATTTTGCATGGTGATAATCTCAATGTAGCATCTAGACTCCACTCAACTAATCAAATTGAAGTGAAAACTGAAGAGAATATTCTCCCTAGAGGAATATTCTTCCTAAAATATAGTAGACTGAATAATGACTAATAAACAAGAAAAAAACTTAGGAAAAATAAATCATAGGTGTGTGTGAACTAACTCCAACACTCCTACTACCAAATTTTGGGTCTCCAACACTCCTACTACCAAATTTTGGGTCCCCATCATAATTTTGAATGATAGAAGAGGTGTTGGCAGGGTTACAAAGAAGTTTCAATGAGTATAAAAGTGAGGGGAAAAAGATATTGGTGGTTGAAAGGGGGCATGTGCATAAGTATTTTGTCGAACAGATCAAGACTATCGACCAATTGGACCAGTAAACAAGGATAATGGAGAAGTGCATTGGTCATTTCAAAAATAGCAAGTGCATGCCAATGGATCAACACAAGTTTCCATATGGTGAAAGATGTGCTAAACTCTGCTCTTAGTGGTTGGAGTATTTGGACGAGCATGCAAGCCCCAGATCTTCGATATCACCAGAGTCATCTTGACTCTTTTTTTATTTTAGATATTTTCTAGTTTCGGATTTACTATTTTTAGCATTTCAAAATGTATAAATAAACAGGTCGCCTTTGTAGAAAATACCTTTGGTAAACAAAACAAATTGTCAATTGTACATCGAGTATTAATTCAAGGTTAATAGAGAAGCTCCTAAGTGGCCAAAAAAATTTTACAAAACCACTGCGTACTATGATTGGAGGGTGGATTGTTCTACACTCAATCATTATGTTTATGATGTCTAGTAATAATTTATATTTTATCAAGTTATCTTGTTAATTGTGTAAACTGTTGGGTTTTAGTACAAATCTTCTACTTATTCAAACTTTCAGCAATAACAGGATTAATCTTATGGTTATTGATAGTGTAATGGTTGGATAATTATATGTTTTCTAGGATAACATTGTAACTAAGTCTTTCCTATAATTATTTCTTGAAGGAATATAACTTAGCTACACTCTTATTTTATGTCATTATTTCTTTAAGAGTTATCTTTAAGATAAATAAATTGTTTCACTCTTTTGCATGTTTCCCCCTTTTTATAGTCGTTTTCTATTAGAATCATTTCTTGGAAAACCCACATACGTGCTTTGTTTTTTGTCCTTGAAGGTTATCCTTAGGGTAGTTTCTCTCAAACACATTATGTATTTCTCTTTATGCAGTCAGAAAACATAACACAAAAATAGTTTTAAAAAAAAGAGACAAAATAAGTGAATTTAACAACTCTTAAAGCCTATCGAACAGTTTCTAGACCATTAGCCTGAAGAATTATTCCACACCAAACAGGGAGGATTCTAATTGGGCCTAATCCTTAGGTTTAATCCCTCCTGTTGAGAAAATGGAATCCAAACCCCTCAACAGAATTGGTGCTAGAAGGAGGGTCGATGCATGTCAATCCATACAAACAACCCACATAAAGAAAATCCAAAGCCTAAAGATATTTCCTTTAACAATACTTCACCACAGGCGGAGGAAAGTTATGGATCCCATCCTAAAATCCCATACACTATATCTCATGAGAAATTTAATGCTTTCAAAAGAATCATTAGGGAATATGATAGGTATATAGGGGTGTTACACACAATCCCATTACTTCCTCGAAGAAGGAGAACTATAAGATCAGTTGTGTCCACATATGAATATACTTTAGTGCACATAGTCGAATTTATAGTATATTTTTCATTACTTAAAATAGAAAAACCTTTCAGGTTAATCCTAAATACTCTTGCAATTACTCCTCCTACAAGCAATTTTTCTGACCACTAGAAGTATTATGAACCTGAGGAGGAAGAATATGACCTAGAATCGGAAGCTTTAAACTATGAATCAAAACACATCGGAGAAAATAATGAGAATAATAGACAACCATGGTTTGCTAGGGATTCCTTTGCCTTGCCTGGTCCATTACACCATTTTCCCAAACATCGGGAGAATTTACTTCCTAAATTTGACCTTGAAACATCTAGATCTCCTAAAGATTGCATTAAGAAGTTCATCCTTTCCATTCAATTGATGAAAGTAAAACATGAGGATGTAGTTTGTCAACTTTTTCCTTATACTTTCAAAAACCCAGCCTCCAATGGGTACTTCAATCTCCATGTTGGATCTATAACAAATTGGACCAAGTTCCAAAAGGATTTCTTAGATAAGTTTGGATAAGAAACCATTATAGGGGCATTAATGGATGAATTATTTGTTACTACCATGGGGCCTAAAGAAAATGTCAAGGATTTTAATCAACGTTTGACCACAATCCTAAACAAGTTTCAGAGGGAAGCAACCCCTACCCAAGAGTTACAAATTGAGGTTTAAGCCAATGCTTTACCAACCTCAATCTCTATGTTCATAAAAAGGGTTGAGAAGCATACCCTTGCAAAAAACTTTGAGGAGGCCAAGAATATTGAATTTCAAATGAAAGTGTGTAAAGAAAGTTAAATCTCTTTAGGGAAAAAGAAACAGTACAGCCGAAAAGAGGTCTCTTGTTGACAAGGCCACAAGGAAAGCAATCTCCAAAAATCCATGAAAAGGACAACACTAATATGGAGAGCTTACAAAGGATGATTAAAAATCTCTCAAATGAAATAGTAGACATGAAAAGGAGTCAAAGGGAATGTACTTCTAACCAAAGGCCTTATAAACCTTTCTTTAAGATACCTCCCTCGTTTAAGGCTATTGAACCTCCCCCAATTAATTTGAACATTGATTTAGGAGAAGTATACTTAGACTCTTTTTGTAATTATCACCGGGAAAATCATTCCGAGAAGAATTGTCCTCAATGGATAAGTGCCATGAATTTGATGGAAAATCATTTTCTAGATGGATGTGCTCTATCTTATCAAACCAGTGACCCATCATATAATGCTATATATGAAGAATACAATGAAAATCATGAGGGAGAAGTTATGGTACTATGGGATATGATGCTTGGGGTAAACATAATTGAAGAAGAATTAATATATGAAACTTTATATGTTCAGACCAGAAGTAAAGGGTTTATTTATGGACCCCATCCTGATGTATCCAAAGCTCCTAAAAAACCTTTGACCTCAAAACCTTTAGTAATCCCACTCCTATGATTGCCTCTGCTCCTAAAGTTGTAAATTAAGAATTGGAAAATGTGGAGTATAATGTAGTAGAATATCTGGAAAAAAAAATATTAAAGCCAATATCTCTATTATGGATCTTTATAAGATTTCTCAGCAGAAAACTCTATTACTCAAAGCTTTGAAGGATGAGAAAACTCAAATTGTGAATGTTGATCAAACTGTAAATAGTGTGAATTTAGGGGAAGCCCGAAAATTAATGTATAACACAACATCCACAAATAATAAATCCAAACTATCTATACCTCCTTTTTTGTCAAATTTTGAGATTTTCAACAGAAATATGCATAATTTCTTGGTAGATTATAGAAATCATCAAACATCATGCCATATTCTATCTGTAAAAAATTGAATGCAACACCTACCAAAAGTTCAGCCCATAGCATACAATTAGACATACCAGAAATAAAGGTCATCAGGGAATTGAAATATGTTATGATTAGGATTGCATCCAACCCCAAAATTCACCAAGTTATTGATATTGTAGTTGTAGACATCTCATAAGCATATGGACTTTTACTCAGTCATGATTGGTCACACAAAATCTAAGGATATTTATTTTTTATCACTCTCACATTTGGTTGCCTTGGAACAAGCAGCCTAATAAGATAAGAACCAACCGAGAAAAATATTTAAATCACATTGTGATTGATTTGGAGGCACCCAATGAACCATCCTCATCTGAATTTCCCATACTTTGGAATTATTCTCTTCACTCGGATTTTGGAAATTTCATAGATTTCACTTCTGAAATTGCAGTAGCACATAAATCAAAATTACTACTGCAAATGGAAGAATCCATTCCAGAAATATGCAACAACCCTGGTGAAAGTTATGTAGTTGATATCTCAGAAGAAAATGCTAAAAAATTAGAAATTGAAAAGGAAGAAGTAACACCTCATGTTTCCTATGAAATATGGACTCTTTTCTTAGATGGTTATGTTGTGATACACACAAAAGCCCACTAAAGCCCTCAGGTTTTAGTGGGTTCCCATACTACCAAAATTTTGCAAGGTACTAATATTTTATTACCCTAATGGCTATTCACTTCTAATATTGATGCTTGTATGTTGATGCCAAAGCGAATTTTGTGCATAGTCTACCAATGCTACTCAAGTCAATCATGATAGACCCTTTCTACATTTTCCCCAACAGCCTTGAAACCTGTTTAAAGTAGAAACCATCAACAATGACTTGGTTCCCACATTCTTATTCATGTGATATCAAATGATGTCATCGACACTTGG
Source organism: Picea sitchensis (assembly GCA_010110895.2). Classification (NCBI taxonomy): domain Eukaryota; kingdom Viridiplantae; phylum Streptophyta; class Pinopsida; order Pinales; family Pinaceae; genus Picea; species Picea sitchensis. Next base: position 42,864 of record SNQJ01S0086849.1, read on the forward strand.
CCTCCGACACTCCAATGTTATCGAGTGTGAAAGTTTTGATGATGATGCCGTTACAATGTCGTCATTGGAGAATTGCTTAGGAGCCAGTTCATCATGAGTTATCCTTATCCCAACGAAAAAATCAGTGACATGACTAATTGCACAAATGTTAAAAGGGGTTTGGTCCTTAATCTGGTGTGAAAGCAAGTTGGGCCCCAACTCTCCCTAGTACCTTAACACATTACAAATCCATTTCTAATGAATACTACCCATCCACATGGTAGTATCCTACTCACATGTTTCCTTTAAAAAAATATGTCTTCGTCGGAGAATATTATAACAATGTATTCTACCCTTTACATTAGATTGTCGATGACAATATCATTCAAGGTAGATTGTTGATGATGATATGTTCTTATCCTAACCCGGTGACCTACATTGGCCAATATCTGAATGAAAACACCATGGTTCATTAAAAGCTAATGCTTCATAAATCTATCATTGATTGCATAAAAGGTAATAACATAGATATTAAGAATTTATCATTGCCCCTTACAAACTGACACATCTTTCGAGCACAGATATTAACAAAATCACTTTGTCGTCATTAAATCTTCTTAGAATATCTACCCAATAAATAAATGCTTTTCAAATTGTCGATGACAACAAGATTGGAGAATTGTCCTCCCGATCGATCCTTCCCCCGGTAGTGATCCCAAACGAAGAAATTTTCCATCCTTAATATATCGCTTCCACTACACACTAACAATAATAAATAATGGATCACCTCTATGAATTTAATGAAGAATTGTACAACTCTAACCAAGTCATAGTTTTAACACATTTGATATTAATTGCACTAGGTTGGGGAAAATTGACGATAAAATAACCCTGGTAATGCACAATCAATATAACTCTAGTTTCTAAATTGCTAAGGATGAAACGTCGTTGTTGTAGAAAAGAACCATAAAAGTTTCTATTGTCGGTGTTCTTATCAAACTAACATGTATGCATTAAGCAAGTTTTTAAATTACTCACATACACCACAAAGCTGAAGGTGTTTAGTAACTTTGTTTTGAATGACAATTTATGCATATTGAAAAATATCCAAGATGCAAACTAGGAGAGAAAAAAACATGGTAGTCATTGGTCCTACCCCTATTCCATAAACATAATCTTTCAATATCACAGATACGAGCAGCCATGACGGGAGGGAGCATTATGCAAAATACCATGACATATATGACATGTTCCAGAATGATAAGTATTTGTTTGATGATGAAGACATTGAAGAGTATAGGAATATCAAGAAAAGTGGTATACACGTTGTGTCAACTCGCTCAGGTCTTTTCCCTTACAATGATGCCGCTAGATGGTGTTTTCTCACATACAGAAATAAACATGGATGGCAGTCAATGCTTTTGGTGCGTCGATCGTGTCTCGCAGAGCAGAAGACATTAGGATTTGGTACAAAACCCCAGATACCATTATTTCGTTGGATGAATCATCCCTGGAAATATTTTGAGTCAATCACAAAGAATTTGAATCTTTGATGGAAGACCGTTTCGTAGATGAAGAATGACTGGTGAAAAGGGGAGAAAGATGTATTCCTGCTCTTTATTTGCAATATCCCTACAAAATCCTAAATGCAATGATATGCAGAGTCTACGGTGAGGAAACCATCACCCATTTCAATATGGAATGGTTTTTTGATGGCCTATAAAATAGTGAAAACTAGGAAATTATTCAACTGGGCTATCATCCTATCATTAATCATCTCAACATGAGTTTGGGAGGCTACAGGTATGAAAAATATCGGTTTCTATATGACAACTTAACTCATATATGCAGTGTGTGTCCCACATGTATTTGTTTCTTTTAATTGGGATTGGGATCCAAGAAAATCCCCAATTCATGAATATTTCTCTCAGTTATGGGAGGTGAACTTCAAGAACTGCTTCTATGATATTTTTTATTATTTGTTGGCTCCCCAGCACAAAGCCATTTTTGGGTTTCACCCTCATCGAATATCTCCTAGATCCATTAAAGCTTCACAAGATATAGGAGATTGGTACATGAAAAAGTATTACACATATGTCAGAGTATTTGGAGCTACACGACCACCTCATTTGTTGCCTAAATATGTACCCAACAATTTGTTGGCAAGGGAAGTGTCATATAAAACTGTAGATAAAGGATTCATTGCATACCTTTCAGAGAAGAATAAAAGATATTGGCCAAATTTTCTTATCCACAAAGGCCAATACTCTTTGTTGAATAAGAGACATGTTGAGAAGGAAGCAAAGACTCTAAAAGAAGTGTGTTTATGCATTGAAGACAAAAAGGGACATGTTCCCTAGAATTTGGTATATGATCACTTAAAAATTGTCAAGCTAGCCCTGCAAATAGCCCATGAAGTCATATATATAGAGGATATCTTCCGAGGAGCCTTACATTTTGAAGAAGTTTTTAATAGGCTCCCTAGTAACTTAACTAGGGGAAAACTTCAAAAGAAAGAAGAGGCAAGCATAGTTTTGGGAATAGAAAAAGTTAAAGCTCTACTTCAACAAGATAAATAGAAACATGAGGCCAAATTCTTAGCAAGGAAGCAGAAGGATGCACAATTGGCTAGAAAAGAAGATGAAGTTGAAGAAAGATACCAACAAAATAAGAAAGCTGAAGCTAAAAATAAACAATCTGAAATAAACAAAGGTAAAGATCAAATTCTGGAGAAAAATGGAGAGGAAACAGGTAACCAGGGATTTGAGACCAGAACTTTAGTAGACAAAGAGATTGAAGTAAAGAAGAATATAGACGAAGAACAAGCCCTTCTAACTACTTAGAATAAAGAAGAAAAGGGAAAATCTATTAAATCCCATGAGGGATAACCAGATAAAATAGGCACAACTATGGTGACAACCCTTTATACCAGTATGGTCATAATTCCCCTAGAGGAATGCACTCCATTGGCATCCATTCTAGATAGTTTTTCACTCACATCACCAGGTTTGGGAGTTGAATGTGCAGTTGTAGCAGTTGGAGAGTAGTATTGTAGTCACAAGACTAAAGCCATTGAAAAAAGAGCCGCTAAAAGGAAAAGAGGACGAGCAAGACAACATACAACAGAGAGAAACTTTAGATGGAAGATAGGCCTGAATCCTAAAGAAAATTATATTCAAACAAAATCAATCCTCAATGTCTTCACTGGTGCTAATTCTATGTCAGTTTATGAAATGGATGAAATGTTGGATATAGCCAAATCAAGAATAGTAGAACTAGAAATTGTCATATACTTTGTTAAATACATTATGACCAACGAATTTAGGAAGGAAGTTGTGGAAGAAGAACATGTTCATAGAGAAGAAACATAGAGACAAATCTAACTCCAAGAAAGGGAATTAAGTGCAAAGTTTGAGAAAAGGATCAACCTAAACCAAAATATGCACCAAGAAGAGATAAGGAGACTCAAAATCACACATGCTCAAGAAGTAACGAGACTCAAAGGAGAACAAGTTGAGATCAACAAATATAATGAAAGGATTGAAGAACAAGTTCAGAGATTGCAACAAGATAATCATCTTTTGGAGAAGACTGTAGAAGAAAGAAAGACGAAAATAGTGGTCCCAAAAATAATCAGAGAAGAATCATTTTATAGTGCAGGATGTAGGTTGGGAAAATCCTGACCCAACCACAAAGGAAGTGCTACAACTTGGGAATCCTACACCCAATGTCACCTCGATGTAGGTCTCTCACTTCAAGGGTGACTAGGTTACTCTAGGGAGGCGATCCTGATGACCCTAGGGGGATTGAGATGGGGATGGAAATAAATGGAAGTGAATCCCATAGAGGTCAAGTCTAAGTGGGATGAAAGGTGAGAAGAGATCCCTTTCAATTCAAGTGATTGTTTCCCCACAGGTATAATACTTCTATAGATGATTGTACCTGCCCGAGACACAAGAAAAGGCACTTTGCAATGATATACGTTAGTTGGATCAGAAAGTTAAGCTTGTTGTCCCTAATTTGAAGCAATAGATAAAAATTTATATCAACAAGTAAATGGTATTATAAGTTGCTCAATAAATTCTAGAGGTCAAGTAGAAAATACAAGAGAAAGACTAGTAAATGACTAGCTAAACTCAAAATGAGAAACCAACATTCTAGCATAAAAGGATAAGGTTGTTGTAAACACTTGTCTGCAGAAAATTATATCAACCTTATGGATGTAACATTCAATGTATTACAACAAGAAAATCATGCACTGAAATCCCCTCAAACGTTTCCAAAAAGTGTGTTATACCAAGGAGAGTAAGTGTGCAAACTTTGAGCAAAATTCAATGGTTGATAAGAAATTTATTTAAGAAAATGATTTAGGATTTCTGTGGTCCTAATGGATGAAGATGAAATTTTGTAACAGCATCAAGAAGTATCCCCTTGATGGGGACACCCTAGTGGTTGTGAGGTTCCCAAGGCACATGGAATACAATCCACTTTGCAAGAAGTAAAAATGATTGAAAATCGTGTTTCCCAATGCAATATTTTATTTCTCCAATGCAATAATAAATTACTAGTGCCTTTACTATTGGGTTAATGGGGTTGTGAAAACAAAGAGATATAGAAGCTACCTCCTTGGGGGTGTAATCCCTTTTACTTTCCAAGGCAAGTTTCTCTAGCTAGGGTTTAAGCTAAGAGGGTGTATGCCCTTATACTTCTCTTAGAAAACCCTAGTGTAATCAATGAGATGAAGAACAAAGTGATGAATACTATGGTGGGTGTGTATGCCCTTATACTTCCCACCTAATTTCTAGAACAATAACCTTGACTTGAAACAAATGATAGCAAGAGAGTAAAAACCATACCAATTCAAGGGAAAATGCCAAGATAATCCACCACAATAGCAAGAGATAAGCCTTCCAAGGCTAGCACATCACTCACATCAACCATAACATCAAGAGATAACCATAAACAAGAGCTAAAGAGACAATCTTCTCAAAGATAATGAAAATTTCAGACCAATACTTCTCACAATGAGGGAGAGTTATGTTAAAATTGTTGGAGTTACTTCACACACACCTAGGATTTATTTTTCCTAAGGTTTTAATTTGTTTATTAGTCATAATTAGTCGTTATCCAGTCTCCTATATTTTAGGAGAGAATATTCCACCTGGAGAATATTCGCTTTCAGTTCACACTTTAGTTTGACTAGTTGAGTTGAGTTTAGATGTTGCATTGGGATCATCACC
>SNQJ01S0086850.1:0-26249 GCA_010110895.2 Picea sitchensis
AGCGTGTACTCTGGTTTCCCTAATAGATCAAGCCTGGAACCATTGTGGACTTCCTTGTCTCATGTTTGATATTTCTGTTTATTTCCGAATCGTTATTTGCTTCACAGCTGTTAGATTAGATTGTTTTCTGTTTTGTTTATTTGCTCTTTCTATCAACACTCTTGCTGCTATAGATGTTCTGCCTTGGTGAACCCTGCGAGGCATGCAGAGCGGTCTCTATTTTGCTCATCTGCTGACAGATTGACCGAGAACACCCTCTATTTTGATATATATATATATATATTGTTGTCAACTGTTCCTCTCTTGAACCCTTTGTCTTGAAGATACTTATCTAGTCTGTAATACCAGGCATGAGGAGCTTGTTTCAACCCATATAAGGCTTTCTTCAACTTGCAGAAAAAGTCAGGGTTATCTGACAGTTGGAAACCCTCTGGTTGTTCCATATAGACTTCTTCTTTTAGATATCCATTTAGAAAAGCTGACTTGACATCCATTTGATGGACTTTAAACTGTTTATGACAAGCATAGGCCAGAAACATTCTAATAGCTTCTAATCTTGCTACGGGTGCAAATGTTTCATCAAAATCCAGTCCTTCTATTTGATCATATCCTTCGCAGACCAATCTATCCTTATTTCTTACAATATTTCCTTTCTCATTCATCTTATTTTTGTAGACCCATTTGGATCCTATTACATTTTTATTTTCTGGCCTAGGAACGAGTTCCCAAGTGACATTCTTTTCAATCTGGTCTAGTTCCTCATTCATTGATTTTAACCAATTTACATATTTACTGGCTTCATTAAAGTTCTTGAGTTCCACCATGGATATGAAGGCTATATGTGATTGCTTGGTGTCTTTGATTATCCTTCTCCTGGTCTGTACACCTTTGTCTTTCTCACCAATTATCTGACTTTCAAGATGATTTTTTTGAGTAATTATGGAGGAAGGATTTGATGTTGATTGTTGTCCTGACTCTTCTTGTCTGGGTGTCTCTTCTCCACCTGATTCATCATCTTCTTGTGACTCTGAGATTTGTTGTTCTTAATTTTCATTATTCTCATAATCTTTTTCATCTGGCTTAGTGCTTATTCTCTGTTGATCTTTTACAGGAGCTTCTTCATCAATTCGAACATCAATATAATCTACTAATTTATGAATTCTTTTGTTAAAGAATCTGTATCTTTTACTGTTCGTTGCATATCCTAAGAAGATGCCTTCATTAGCTCTACTATCAAATTTTCCCCTATGATCACCATTATTCTTGATGTAGCATTTAATTCCAAATACTTTGAAGTGCTTGATTGATGAAGGTCGACCAAACCAAAACTCATATGGATTTTTATCACTGTTCAGCCTTAGATGCGCTTTGTTTAGAATATGAACAACCGTGTGAACAACCTCCACCCAGAAGTTTTGTGAAATTTCCCTTTCACTCATCATAGCCGTTTCCATATGCTAAACTGATCTATTTTGGTGTTCTACAACTCCATTTTGTTGAGGAGTACCTGGAATAGTATATTCTCTTTTAATTCCATGTCTATCACATAATTATTTGAAGTCTCTTGACAAAAATTCTCCTCCCTTGTCTAAGCGAATTGCCTTTAACTTCAATCCTATACAATTCTCAGATAACGCCTTAAATTTTTTGAAATACTTAAACGCATCAAATTTTTCTCTCAGAAAGGAAACCCACATAAGTATGGAGAAGTTATCAATGACTAGCATAAAGTAATGTTCTCCTCCAGTTCCTTCCTTTCATGATGGTCCACACAGATCCATATGAACATTTTGAAGTGGTTTCTCTGAAGATGTGAAACTCTTTGATTTGAATTGAGCACGAGTCAGCTTCCCCGTTTGACAGGATTGACATACAAAGTTATTAGGCTTAGATATTATTGGAAGGTCTTTCGCAACACCTTCATTATTTAGTTTGACAATATGATCAAAATTTAGGTGTCCAAGCCTTTTGTGCCATAACCAAATTTCATCAAATTTGCTTAAATGGCATTTCTCCTTATATTCCTTCATAACATATACATTGTTTTCAGTTCTAACCCCTTTTGCAATCAACTCTCCTGTGTTTACTGTCTTTATTTTACAATTCTTGGCAGTGAAAGTGACTTCACATCCTCTGTCACATATCTGACTGACACTAAGAAGATTATTCTTTAAACCATCAACAAATAATACATCTTGAGCTTTGCTTCTTCCATTACTTAATATTACTAGATATTTACCTCTGATCTTTCTTGGAGCATCATTTACAAGGTCACACTCCATGATTTATTTTCTTTGAGTAATAAGAACTTACTTTTGTCACTTGTCATATGACTAGAGAATCCGTTGTTAATATACCAGGGGTCTTTCTGTCTTTGAGCTGACAACACTAATCCACACTTTTTATCTTCATTCCTTGACGTTTTCAACTTTGTGATTTGAATCTGGCTTATAGTTCTTTAAGAGACAGTCTATAGATCTATGTCCATAATTATGGAAGATGTAACATTCAGGTTCATTGAATAAAGGATCATAATGATTATTATGTTTAATCTGTGTCCTTTTCCCAGCCATCACATGATTTGCAGTCTGCGATTGTTTTTTACTTGGTTTTCTCATTATTTGTTCTAGCAGATATTTATTCCTTGGTTGTCTTGATTCCTCATGTCTAAATATTAAATAACAATTTACAGCTTTGTGGCCAAAGTTAGAGCAGTAAAAACAATATCCATAGAAAAAATCTTTGTAACTGGAAAATGGTTGTCTTCTTTGAGCAGGTCGATTTCTTCCATGCTGATGATTACCTTGAGAAGAGGGTGTATTATTTATTTGTTTTACAGATTCAGTTCTGGTAGCTTTTCCTTCACTCCTCCTTGGTGGCTGATTCTCTTCCTTTGTTTCTACAGGTTTGTTGTTGTCAATGGTTGTAGATTTGACAAACTTGATGGATTCTTTGTTGCTTGGCCGACCAATACTTGATACCTCTTCATAAACCAAACCAATTTTCAACTTAGAATTCCTTTTTTGATTCATAATGGAGGCTAATCCTTCTGAGGCTTTAATACTTGTCAAATTATGATGATATAAGGCCTGAAATTTCTCTAGATCTTTTCTGACAGTCACTACTTCAGCTTCCAATTTTTCACCTTTTGTTTCGGCTTCCTTCAATTGTTGTTTGAGGATGTCTTCAATATTCTTAGCTTCTTCTAACTTAACCTTCAATAAATAAATTTCTTCAATTGGTTCATTGCATGTTTTCTCATACCTGAGCAGTAACTATTTTTGTTTTCTTTTATTTTCTCCGAGTCTATCAATCTCTTCCATGACACTGACAAGTTCTCCTTCAAGATCTACTACTGCTTCACAATAAATGAACTCACTTCCTGTATCTTCAGTGTTTATATCTTCTAAATCTATTAGCATGATATCATTTATTTTATCTTCAATAGAAGAGTCACTGCTTTCATCATCTGAGGGATCATCATCATTGTTTACACAAAGGATTTTCTTCTTAAAATTATTATCTTTATAGACCTTATTATGTTTGTTCTTCTCTTCATCATCATATGTCTGATCCTTTATTTTGTGAGGACACTTAGATGAAAAATGACCTATCTTACCACACTTGAAACATTTGAAGGGAAGTTTACCTTTGTATTTTCCTGATCCTTTCTTCAGCCTTCTCACGAAATTTGCTTCAATCTCATCTATATCGGAATTTGTGGTTTTCTCTACTTTAAAAGATGCCTCTCTTGTAGTGGATTTACCTTTGGTGATTCTCATTTCATAAGCAGTTCAGGTTCCAAGAAGTTGATCTAGTGTCAATGTTTTGAGATCATCTATTTCCTCTATAGCAGAGACCTTTGAGTTAATTCTATCAGGAAGAGATCTTAATATTTTATGGACTAGAAAAGAGTCATCTATCTTTTCACCTAGGCCTTTCATAGTGTTGACAAGTTCTTCTATACGTAAGAAGTACTTACTGATAGTTTCATCTTCATCCATCTCTAACTACTAAAATTCTAGTCTGTGAATCTGAAGTTTTGCATCTTTCACCTTTTCATTACCTTCATAACTACTTATCAACTTGTCCCACATAACTTTTGTTGAATCACAGTGCATGACTTTGACAAAATCGACTTCAGCAAGTCCACTGAGGATGGCATTCATTTCTTTTTCATTAAAGCTAAACTCTAGCTTATAATATTTTGAGGCCAAGACTACAGGCTTCGCATATCCCGTTTCAACGAAATCTCAAACATCAACACCTAGAGACATTAAATGTGTTCTCATCCTTATTTTCCGGAAGGCAAAGTTTATTCCATAAAATAGAGGGGGTCTATTAGTTGAACTTCCATTATGACTAGTCATGTTCAAGATTATGGATCTACCTTTGATCAAAGGCATCGACTCTGATACCAATTGTTGGAAATATAACTGAGAGGGGGGGGGTGAATCAGTTATATAAATAAGCTTGAAACTTTTCCTGTTATTTTTTATTCATTCTACTTATTATTTAATGTGATGTTGATAACCTAACATGGATAGATATATAATATTTTATCAATCACACAGAATACACAGAGACACTGATTTTCATGAGGAAACCCATAAAGGGTGAAAGCATCTTCTTCTTAGGATGTCAATTAAGATCCAACTTTCATGTACATAACTGTCTTTGAGCTCCAACTCAAATATGAGGCTACAACCTCTGATAGCAAGCTAAAACTTGCATAGAGAACCAACTCTCAAATTTCTCTAGCACCAACTAGATGGAAGCACTAACTCCCAGGTTTCTCTAGCACTCACTATATGGAAGCACCAACTCCCAGAATATCTTCTAGCACCAACTAGAATTTAGAGGACTTCAATCCTCCCTACCACCACCCTACCACCCTTATTGAAACTTACAAAACTTTACTTACTTTATTTGTCTCAGATATGGTCTGTTACAACTCCATGTCTCCTCAACCTTCTTCAACTTCGATGTTGTGTTCCGCTTTTGCCTCTTTTTGCTTCTATGCACTTCTCTTTTTCCTCCTGCGTGCTCTGTTTTTTGTTCAATTTTTCTTCTGCATTTTATGCTCTGTGCATACACTGCATTACTTTACACTGCACCTCTTCTCTGATCCTTTTCTGTTGCTTACTACCAACTTCTACACTCATGCATAAGTTCCCAAAAATCACATTCTCTGTATGTCTTTATCACACCAAGTCCTCTGCTAGATCATCCTGGAAACTCTTCATCACCACTACTCATTCCTGCATCTCAATTCTATATATCCTCTTCTATGTTCTGCATGTCATATTTTCGCCCAGTTCTCTCCCAGGTCCTCATCACAACTCTGCCACTTTACTAGCGGTTACTCATTGTCTATTCATCATCAATACCCATTATCCTGAGATTCCTTTTCTTCACTAGTAGTTACAATCAGTCATTTTATTCACTGTAGGTAAATCAGTTCTAAGCGCCTTCCTTTACGTGACCATTGGTGGTGACCACACACCTATTCAAAAATTTCTTTGTGATCTCGGTCTAGCGAGTCCTAGCTACTTGTTTTGATATGACCTTGGGCGATGATCTCATGTGACCATGTGATTGCGGGTGGGACCAAAGGTGGTTTGATGGCAACCCGCTTTTTTCCCCACAATTCACTACATAGCTCCACATATGCCTTTGGTGATACCGTGGTTTTGATTGCAGACCGCTCAAGAAAAATTAATACCCAAGCATGTTCTGGCCCCATAATTGAGCATGACCATTGATCTCCAATCCCTTAGCAATGCCACTCAATCAACGACTGTTATCTTCCTTCATTTCCTCCTTCCACGTGTGATCCCCGATCTCCATGATCCTTTGACACATAGCTTCCTTCCAAATCAATGACTATGATTGATTCTGGCCTTTCGGTCTTCGGGAGTTTCAACTCTCAAATCTTGCTTTTCCCATATGAAAATCTTATGGAGTGGAAGATCTATTGACACCTATCTCCCTGAATCTATGATCAAGATATCCTCCGAGAGTTCGGCCTTCAGGACTTTCAATTCTCAAACTCTTGTTTCTTCCATACATCAATATTCTGGATTTGATGATCTATAGACACCTTTCCGAATAGATAAGATGGTTTACACTTATCCGTTCACTGCTTAATCCATTGGCTAGTACTTAATCAAGCATTGTGATGGATGGCCACCATTTACTTTGTCACTTTGACTATTCTACTTACTCTATGCTTCCACTGTATTTTGATCAACGGTTGAGAATGCACCTGAAGTGATCTTCAGATCAGATGACTTATGTCCACTTCAGGACTTCGGCATTCGGGACTTCAGGACTTTAGGCATCTGCTGGTGGTGAAAATCTGGAAGTAAAATTCCCAGAGTGATGTAACTTTCTTACGTCACTTGATGATGTGGCACGATCCGAGTGTCTACCACATGTCACTTAGATTCATGATTTTCATGTACCTGAAATGTTGATTTCATCTTGACACTTGTCATTATCTGACTGTGCCACGTGTCTTTGTTGACGTGGGTGTGATGTGTAGGCAGTGTAGCAGAGTGTGACGTTGGAGCGTGGAGGTGGTATGTATGAGTAGTTTGGTGTTTTACTCAAAGGGGGGTTTAGGCAGTAAGTGGTAATGAGTGAGGTGGGTCTGATTTGATAGGAAGGTGACATGTATGAGGGTCCCACATGGGAAATACCACCAAATCAGACCCCCCCCACGGTTAAAAGAGAAAAGGTTGAGGGGGTCTGATATGCCCCGTCGACCGTAGATTTGAGTGATTGATTATTGACCGCTGAGATTAGAGCACCCTTCTTCAAACTTATCCTATCCTTCCACTTTAGAATGATCTGACAGCTGAAATTTACTCCAGCTCTCCGACTCTACGGACTCTCGGGCACCTTGATTTTATCGGACGATTGTTGGTCCTCTATATCGGTGATCCAACGACCACTATCGCTCTTCCTCCTAATATTTCTCACCTTCTTCTCCTTTGAATCCTTAAAGAGTCACTTCGACACTTAGTCGAATTATGGATCTGTGCACTACTTGCATATCTTCCAAAGTCTAAATCTTTGAACTCTCATCGTTTCTTTCATGTTTTCCATCGTCGTTGTTGTTCTTTTCATCAATGACAAGCACACTCTTCCTGTAAAACATGCCAACATAAATATGATGAATAATGTAATTCAAGCCCCACAAAAATTCCTCAAGACCACCTGAGCTCACTATCACCCCCAATTGGCTACTCTGGTAGGCATCTCAAACTATAACATAAGGGAATCCAAAAATGGGGACATTATAGTTCTCCCTGTCCAAATATTTATTTCCCTCAAGCAATAGCTGAATCAAGTTGTGTATGTTCCCAGGGTCCTATATCAACCTAGGAGACATGAAGTACTCTCCCATCAAAGCATGGTCCCTCAAATTGCTCGCCATGCATGCCCCTAGAATTCTTTTGATGAGTAGAACGATCATGTGCATTATATCCTCAGTCAACTCCTTAGGCAACTTCTTTACTATGACCTCGACTCCATCAACCACTAGACTACCAATCACTCTAATCCATGGATCCCAAATCAATATGTGAACTTCAATGCCCTGTGGAGTGTATACAATATGACAAAATCTATCCTGGTATAATCAAGTCCTAGTGGGGGCACCCAGAGAAATTCAGAGCCGACGCTCATGGCATGTATGCCACAATGTCATTGGGTACCCATGTGATTTCTGTAGCTATGATGCTCTGTAGGCTATTCGAGAAGAAGAGTCACACTCATTTCCCAGTAGCATGGGTGTCAATTATGCATGAGGTGGCCAAGGGATACTCTTTTAACTGGGTCAAAATTTTATCAGACAACTTGGATAAAGAAATCATGGAGTACCAATCGACGAAGTTAAAGGGGAAATCCACCCCTTTCTATATGTCCATGTATATCATGGACGTTATTCTCTTTATAACCCCTTTTCCACTGATGAACTGGAGCTAGACCTCGACCAACATTGAACCTATCCACTTCTATCACTCCAAGATGTGGGAAGATAAGGCCAAAGATTTCTCCTACGAAATCTGCCATCATGTAGTGGTGCATGTTCATATAGCTTTATACGGTTTCCCACCCCCTCGAATTTTAGACAGAATCATGGGAAATCTGGGAAAAATAGTCGATTGGTTCATAGACAAAAATTATCTTACATTAGGGTTTTCGGATTCTTAGTCCCTCCCCATGCTCTCTCAAGGTTTTTACCAGACCGGCTAGTATGTTGAGAAGTGTCTTATCAAACAGTGTCAGGGAGCATCAGCAAGGAGCTGAAAGCATCCCAGAAAAAATTATGGCCTACCTTCCCTCACAAGGTTGTTATGCTTTCATTATTAGACTTTGTTCACTCCAAAGTGGAGGCAACAACTTTGGAGGATGTAAAGTTGGTTGACATCGAATTTAAAAGGCATGATCCACACAAAATCATGGAAAATAACCTGGCCCAATACAACCTGAAGAGATATATACATGAAAACTCCCCACATGATGAGATATTCAAGGGAGTCAGGTCTTATGAGGAAGTAATGAACATAGTCCAAACTTTGTCCCCAGTTCGATAGTCCAGTTTCTTCAGTTTTAAAAGGCATAAATGAAATAAGTTGATGAAAATATTACAAGGAGAATCGGTAGCCACTTTGCCTACACAAGAAACTGTACCTCCGGGTTTTGAAACGGGGAGCTTTGGCAAGCAAGTTACTGAGGAAAACCCGAAGAGCACCAAAGTTTTAATGCAGGAAGTGAAGGCTTCATTATCAAATCCATTAGGAACTCAAGAAAATGCTCATCTTGAAGCTTTCCTAAAGCAAGGGTAGGCTACGTCTCCTTCTACAACAACCACATCTATTGCCAATACTTTTAAGCAACAACTGTCTACGGAAATAGGTTCCCCTATTACTTCATTGACACTATTGCAGTCAAGTTTTGTAAATCCTAGTTCTGAAGTCATTTTTATAGGTGATCTCACCCCAATTTATTTTGAAGAGATGCCTCCTTCAGACTTCTTATTCAGCAAGAAATGGAGGGCCATCATCAAATGAGAAACACAACAAAAATATGGAGTGATAGTCAAAAGGAAAAGAATGGTGTATGATGGACATAACCGAGATGATACAAAATTGCAAAGGAAGTTGCAGGTTCGTTGGGCACTTTCGCCACTGCTAATCAATGGTCTATGGAAAATTTGGTCGAACAACTGCAACAAAAGTCCATGTTGGTAGAGAAACTTCAAAATAAAATACACACAACTGAGCAGACTGTCCAGAACAGGATGAGTCGAGACTTCGAGCAGATCAGAGCATATGATAAGAAACAAATTCAACAAATCCAGGCCAACTTTGATGAGATCCAAAGGAATTCACAGTTCAATCAAGGACTGATCACCCAACATGCTGAATTAATAAAACAATTGCAAGCTAATTTGGAGTTGACCGAAAGTACCTCAATGGATATTTCGGCTCTCCGGACTCAAGCAATGGAAATAAATGAAAAAATGGAAAATGATCGGCAATATCTTTTTGTGAAGGTAGAGGCCATCCAGAATTTCTACCAGGCAGTATATCTTTCTCTGAAAGACATCTACATCAAAGTAAGAGAAGCTCGTTCAAGTCGAGTTAAGTTTCAAGAGGTTGTCTTAATAGTACCAAAGGATGATGTCTCAGATGTGCCTCAACTTTCTCTTTCGGAACAAATAAGAGGTGATATAGCTTTAAAAGCCTAGGAAACCAATCTAGTAGAAAGCAAAAGATTTGTCGGAGAGGTAAATGAAGCTTGTCTAGAAGCATTGTCCTTGCTGGACAAAGGAATAATTGATTTTGAAAGAAATTCTATATCCAAATCCTTGGGTCAAATTGATATAGAAAAAACTAGTATAATTCTAGAACAAGAAAAGAAGAGGCTCTAACAACCATTCAAAAAATGAACTAGATTGATCTCCTTCAAATAAATAAATGGATAGTAAACCCAAGCTTGCAATTATAGGTCATATCTCAAGGAGAGAAAAGCATACAAGAAAAGTTTCCTCAAGTAGAAAGAAAGTTATACGCTTTCAAGGTGAATGAAGCAAATGAGCCTTCAATGTTGGTGGTGAAATTAGTGAGTAGATGCATCAAACGCATTGAATATGGGAATGCCAAAACATCTGGAAACAAGTAAGAAAGTACTATTACATTATTGGATATAGCTGAAGGGACAAATGGCAACAAAGATATGATGACCAGGATGTTGTGCTAAAATATCAAGAAGATCAGAAGACATAAGTGTTTCGGCCAACAGACGAAGAGAATGCCAGCGAAGCTCATCATTCTCTAGGCTCTATTTTCTTATTTCAGATATTTACTATTTTAAATGATGAGAAGTCCAACCGTTTTGAGCTGTGACAACTTTTTATAAATACATATATTGAAGATCTATTAAGGGTTGCTTCTTGCTGATTGTAATAGAGAAAACGCTCCTTATTAAGTATTAATACAAGTGCAGACAAAGATTCCAAATTTTGTTTAGATTGGGTTATGTGCTTCTTTTGTGTTTCCATATCTCAACATTTCTTTATACATTCCTTGATAAATGTTTTATTTCAATTTAGTACAACAACTATTGTAATCGTATTTCATCAGTAATTTGTTAAGTAAGCAGTTTTTCCTCTGCATTTACTGTGAGTAAATCAAGACCTGCGAGTTGTGTGGATTAATGTATCTTATACTTTATTCAAGGTTACACTATCTATTTTATTCCACTATAACAATCTAAGACTCTTCATCAATTGATGCCTTGCTTTGTTTTACAGTTTTGTAGTTTTCTCCCACATTATTCGATATTACAATTTTGAATCAGACACAAAATACGGCATCTGTGTTGTCATACTGTTAATTTCATTTAAGAAATTTTTCTCATATAACTAAGGTAGAAAAAACAATTTTAAAATAAACACTCTCTTAAACTTTCCTGATGCCTGACATTATTCTTTGAGCCTTAAGTTTAATCTCAGGAACAACATCTTTTTGGCGTCATTGCTGGGGACGGAGAAACGAAGTTATTTTTCCCCGGGAAAATGACAAGGTAAGATTCTATCTTTGATAGTGAACAAACATTAAATAACAAGTAAGGATATTTTTATATTTCACTTGGCCACTCCACCAGAGATAAACTGGCATTCGGTCGAAAGAATACCAGAGAGAACCCAAACAATAAGCAGACCACACCTATATCAGATCTCGAAAGGTTGTTGAAACCAAAGGGATACCTCAAATAAACTACTGCATCAGAAGGTAAAATATACCAACCCAAAGTTTCACAAGTCAATGCTAAGTTTCTGGTTGAAGAAATAACCCCTGGAGAGAATTTTAAACAAGCACCCTCTGCAGAGATATCAACTAGTAAACCTGAGGTTAGGTTTGAGAGCCCGCAGAAAATTGTACCCAAAATAAAAACTGATACTGACTTGACTGATACTCATAAAGGTCATAACGAAGGATCCCTCTCTATACTCGTTGTCGTTAATATTCTATCTACCTCATCCTTTCCTGAAGTAAAAGTTTCAGTCCTCCGAAATCCTCAAGAACATATTTTATACCTTGATTCGTCTCCTATGGGTTCACATATTTACACATCTTGTAAGTCTGAGGAAACCAGTCCACGTTTCCCTTTCTCTCCTCTTCTAGAATTTTCACCTCCTAACAACCTTTTTCTGGAGTTTCCTTCGCCACATCCTGAAGAAGTTGAAAGGTCATCACTTCGGTCCCTTGAAGTTTTTCAAAACCCTCTTTTTTCCCAAAGTCCGTCCCCTACACTTCCAATGGTTGTTTCTCGAGGAGGTGGTGCTAGAGGTAGAGGAGAAGGTGGACAAGGTCAAGGAAAACCCCCAACCCCTAGAAGTTTTTCCAAGGTAATGGCCAGATACACTCCTCTGGTCCTCCCTGTCGTCCTGCATGATTTACCTGAAAATTATATGAATAACTTACCAAAATTTATGGGAGGAGGAGATTTAACTGCCACAAAGCACATAACATTTTTTGATCAGTTCATTGATATCATTGGCATCGAGCATGAAGATGTTTACTCAAGGATTTTAGTGCAAACCTTCAAAGGACAAGTAAGAATCTGGTTTCGAGGACTCCCGGTAGGATCCCTACAGTCATATGATGATTTAAAAAATGCTTTTTTAAGATAGTGGGGAGAAAAGAAAGACCATATGTATTATTTGACTGAATTTGAGGCTCTAAGAAAAAGGAATTCTGAGTCGGTTCTCAAATTTACTCAGGGGTTCAACAAATTATACCACAAGATCCCAACCAAAGTTAAACCCTCTTAACCTACGGCAAAGGTAACTTTCGTAGGGGCTTTTGAACCCGACTTTTCCCTACTCTTAAGAGAAAAAATATCTGCCACTCTGGCAGGAATGCAAGATGATGTGATAGAAATTGAATCAAATATGATGGCATATGGTAAATTAAAATCCAAGGTTGAGATAGGAACCAAAGAACCTAAATGTTTCAAGGAGACTGTACAGAGAGACTATACTGGCATATACTGTAAGTGACCCTCAAAACCCAAACAATTACCCAATATATGTTTCCGATCAGGATCTAGGAAATTGTATTTTATCAATAGATGATGATTTTGAAGAATGTACAGAAGAAGAAAATAAAAAAAATAGAAAAAACAAAGAAAAGTGTAAATAATAGAGGAGTATGGAAAAAAAAAATTGATGGTGCTTCGTCCTGTGAAGGGGAAGGGGCTGGAGGGTTATTTTTTGCACCTAGAGATGATTACTTCATCCTCTTTTCATATAGATTATAGTGGAAAATTGATTATACAAATACTACCTGTGAGTATGAAGCTGTAGTCTTAGGATTAGAGGCTGCCTAGAAGCTAAAAATTGAACATCTAATAGTTTATGGTGATGCAGAGCTTATTGTGAAACAAATAAAGAAGCAATATCAAGCTAAACATCCAAGGCTAAGGTCATACATAAATTGCACCTGGGATTTGATAGAGAATTTATTATCGTCATCTAACATTCACTACATTCCCAGAATCGAAAATCAGCATGTAGACTCTTTAGCCAAAGCAGCTGCGACGTTTGTACTGCCTACTATTCTAAAGATGAAGTATCATATCGAAATGAGACACATACCTTCGATCCAAAATAATGTGCATCACTGGCAAGTATTTGAATATGACGAGCAGATTAAACAGTTCCTAGAAATGGTTGAGGAGTTATCTGAGATTCATAAAGATTAAGAAAATCAGAACGATCCTATCTGGATCATGCAGGAAGGTGAAGATATTGAAAATTTCCAAGATAAGATCACAAATCACCGAATGGTTGTACTTAAGAACAATCAAATCCCCATAGGTATGATACCCTTAGAGATATTGTTTGACCAAGATGATATACCCTTAAAATCCACCTTACGACCTCAGCCCGAGGAGGTTGAAGACTGTAATATAGGAACTAAAGAAGATCCTAAGATAGTCAAGATATCTAAATACCTTCCAACCCAGGTGAAGAGTAAATATGACAAATTTCTCAAACAATATAGAGACGTCTTTTCATGGTCCTATGATGATTTAAAGACTTACCATACCTATGTAATTGAACATAAGATTCCTTTGAAGCATCGTATCAAACTTTTAGGCAGAAGATGAGACAAATAAATCATATCCTCTTGCTAGTAATAGAAAGGGAAGTCAAGAAGATTCTCGACACAAAGATTATTGTTCCACTCAGGTATTCTAAGTGGGTAGCAAATTTGGTATCCATTAGGAAGAAAAGTGGAGAAATAAGGCTTTGCATGGATTTCATGAATTTAAACTGATCATCCCTCAAAGACAACTACCCACTTCCAAAAATGGATCATGTCCTAGAGAAAGTAGTTGGAGCTAAAAAAATGTCTATGATCGATGGTTTCTTCGAATACAACCAAATTTTTTTCCATGAAGATGATAATGAAAAGACTACATTTACCACTCCGTGGGGAACCTTCATGTATGATAAAATGCCATTTGGTTTGATGAAGGCAGGGGCTACTTTCCAAAGAGCGATGGATATAGATTTTATCAGTGAGAGAGGTAAATTTGTTGTTATTTACTTAGATTATCTAACAGTCTTCTCCAATTCTTATGCAAAAGATTTGGTTAATCTCAAACAAACCTTCGAGAAATGAAGAAAATTTGGTTTGTCTCTAAACCCTGAGAAGTCTCATTTTGCTATGCAAGAAGGAAAGCTTCTGGGTCATATAGTTTCGAAGGATGGAATCAAGGTTGACCCTAAGCGAGTCGAGGCTATTGACACAATAAACATTCCTAAAAATAAGAAAGAAATCCAGTCTTTTTTAGGGAAAATAATTTTTTTGAGAAGATGTATCCCTAACTTTCCTGAAATTGTCAAACTAATCACTTATATGTTAAAGAAAGATAGTGAAATGAAATGGATTACCGAAGATAAAGAATCATTCGAGCGAGTTAAGAAATCTATAAGCGAAGCGCTAGTGTTAGCTAGTTCGGACTATACTAAGGAATTCCTGATCTTTTCTTTCTCATCGGAACATACTATCGCAACAGTACTCCTGCAAAAGAATGAAGAAGGTTTTGAGTAGCCGATAGCCTTTTTCAGTAAAAGTCTCAGGGACGCCAAATTAAGATATGATATACTGGAAAAACAAGCTTATGCAATGGTAAAATCTCTCAAAGCTTTTAGGACCTATGTACTGAATTCCAAAATAATCGCTTATGTGCCAACAAGCTCTATTAAAGATATCTTTGTACAACCAGATAGTGATGGTAGGAGAGTTCGGTGGTTAGCTAAAATTTAGGAGTTCGATCTAGAAGAAAAACTGACCAAGCTAGTCAAAGGTCAGGGCCTGGAGAAATTATTAGCAGAATCAAATTTCAGGGCACTCGGGATAAACCACCTAGAATCACACAGATATATCCTAGATATAGAGGAGCTTGATGTTCAAACCCCTACAATATGGATCGAAGATAAATTTTCCTCCTCTAAATGGTATCGTGGTATTGTTTCATACCTCCTTACCCTTCATTTCCCGAGTGACATGAATCCATACAAAACAAGAACGTTGAAGCTACATGCAGTTAAATATTGTATTATTGAAGGCAAATTGTACTGGAAGGATCCTCTAGGTTTCTTGTTCGGTTGTTTAACAGAAACTGAAACGGAGAAGGTAATAAATGAATTTCATGAAGGAGTGTGTGGAGGAGATCATGCCTGGAGGGAAACGACCTACATGATTTTAAGAGCTAGATATTATTGGCCAAAGTTATTTACCGATGTGAATGCCAAGGCTAGAGGCTGCAACCCTTGCCAACTTTTCTCTGGTAAGAAAAATCTCCCCGCACTTCCTTTGATCCCAGTAAAAACAAAATCTCCGTTTCAACAATGGGCTATGGACTTCATCGAAGAAATTTACCCATAGTCAAGCACCCAACATAAATGGATTTTGACTACTACTGATTATTTCACGAAATGGGTCAAAGCCATTCTAACTCGGAATGCCACGAATTTGATATTTATAAACTTTTTGGAAGAAAACATCCTATCAAGATTTGGTTTCCCTCGAAAAATATTCACGGACAACGCCCAATCTTTCAATCTATGGAAATGGTAAATTTTTGTCAAAAATATAACATTGTGCTAGGACATTCTACAACCTATTATCCCTAGGTAAATGGGTTTGCTGAATCGTCCAACAAGAGCCAGATGAATATAATAAAAAAAGTGTTGAAGGAAAATAACAATGCTTGGCATGTTCACCTTAAGTATGCCTTATGGGCGAACCAAATCGACACCAAGAAATCAATAGGTATGTCCCATTTCCAAATGGTCTATGGTATCGACATTGTCCTTCCTATCAATCTCTCTCTTCCTGTGATGAAGTTGTGGCAAGATGAAAAGGAGGAGCCAAATGATGTTACGAGGAGGATAAACCAGATAATCGAAGTCCAACAAAACAGTGCTTAAGTAGATGATAGACTTCAAAAATACCAAGATAATATGAAATCCCTTTTCGATAGAAAAGTGAAAGATAGGGAGTTTCTTCCTAGTGATCTAGTTTTAAAATGGGATGCTAGAAAATAAGATGCAGGAAAACACGAAAAGTTCGATCATCTCTGGTTTGGACCATTCAGGATTGTAGCTGCCGAGGGAAATAATTCCTTCCTATTGGAAAATATCGGCATAAATTTTTTTGACACCCATATCAACGAGCACTATCTAAAACATTTTATGCAATAATCATGTTTCACATTACCATTGTATATATCGGTTTGGTTAATTGTTTCAATTTGCAATTTCATTTTCTTTCGTAAATCATCTAAATTTTTATGTTGTAAATAAACCTAGTACTATTCGATATCATAAAAGAAAAATATAAAATATATGTACTGCATATCATTTTTATTCTGCGGAATTCTCTGACTTTTTCTATCTTGGTCCCATGCAAAATACTTGCCATCATATGAGAAATGACGAGGTATCAGAATTCAACGCTCAGTTTTCTCTTAAAACAGGGGATGAATTAATAATTAGTTTGATTGAAAATACAAATGAAATCCGAGGTATGAACTTCTATACTTACTTTTCAAGATAAAATTCTATAGAAATCTTATCATATATAAAAGAGATTATACTCATATAAATATAGTCACCCGATCAAAGATCAGAAAAGTATAAATCTGAAGAGTAATTTCAAAGCCTTATTCGAATCAAATGAAAATAAAACAAAAATGAAATAAAAAGAAAAGAAAAGAAAATAAGAATAAAAATGGGTTTAAAAAAGAGAACTTGATAATCAAGAAGTGAACTTGTGTGGAAACAAGACTCTTTTGTGTTAGACCCTCTGAGTCCTTGTTTTGTTTCATATTGCCTATCCTCAAACCTTTAATCTATTATGTTTTTCACTACCTGTCCTTAAGTATTCATAGAAAGAAAGAATTTTGCCTTAACTCTGAAAACTTAAAAACATATCTCCAAAACAAGAGTAGGCGAAAATCTTTATGTTCCTCTGATTTTAACTGAAATAAAGTATGTCTAGGATAATCCTAATAACTTTATCTCTTCTAACATATTTTAACTAATTAGTTCTCTCAAGGACAATCCCTGGAAAATAAAAATTCCCCATAAGATCTTCACTATAGGAAAAGATGTATTGAAGATCAGAGGAGATTTAGCTCAGAGTACAATAAAAAAGTGTTGACAAACCTTCATTGTCAAATCTTAAGCAGATACAGTCCCTTGTATGATACATACACATTGATTTCCCCCACTTCAAAATTATAAACAATACAAGACATATGGTGAAAGGAAATTCATAAAATGATTGCCCCCATCTAGTCCAAGACAAATGGTGAAAGGAAATTCGTAAATTGATTTCCCCCATTTTATCCATGTTGGCATAGGGGCAAACCCAGGGTTCAATGCCATAATAGTGCACCAACAAAACCCTAACTACCAGCCCTTTTGGAAAAAACTACGAAGCAGATGAAGTTTCACCCGAGGTAGAGGCATGGGTGGTTGCAGGACTCAGATGTCTGCAACCTTAGATGGGACACAGGTCTGTGACTATGACACCTTAACAGAGTACTTAGCAATTATAATTCATCAATATTCAGTCTTAGTTTACAATGTAGATAAACCCTAATAAAAGATGTGCATAGTATTCACATAGATTCAATAGACTCAAGCACTAAACATACCAACATAGATCAGATATAGCATTCATTCACATTATTCAGCACTAATCTACCATATCTGATCCTTTTAAGCATATATTAGAGCACTAAGCATTCAATCATATAGATAAGACAATAACCATAAAGCACATAACAATCACAACATAGGATATACATGGTTCACCCTCACCCTAGGGCGACGTCCACCAACTCTTTGTCTTCTTTATTAGCTTCTTTCAATCTTCTTACATGCACAAAGCCTCAAAACCAACTCCGTAGAGGAAAAGAGATCTGCGCACCTCGCCAGATCCTCCTTCCTCGAGTTAGATCCAAGCACAGAGACTTACATAGTCTACGCACAAAGCACTACAGATGACTTGCACTTAGCTCTGCAAGTCTCAACATACAATACACACAAAGCCTCTTACAATCATTTTCACTTAGCATAGAACTCCTTCTCTTCCCTTCTTACATCGCCTAGAATTCTATTTATACATTACAAAAAGGGTCCTAAGAATAGGTAAACCCATGGGCCGACATCCCCATACCCGTTACATAAGCCCAAAAACCAAAAATCCCTAAAAAGGGGCCGAGATCCCATGATCTCCGCTTCGACTTGCGCTCCACCTTCGACTAGCCTGTTGAAGTCCCAAAATGGTCAAAATGACCAAGGATATCCAAACCTTGGTCAAGGGCCAACATTCCCCCAACACTCACCTGTGACTCGTCTTGAGTCACTCTGCCTCAAAATCCTCAAGCTTGGCTCAAGATACTTCAACCTGTTGTTGTGCCATGATCTCCTGCTCGACGAACTCTTGGATGAATGCTTCATTGATAGGTCCCTCTAAGTGATGTTGAACTGCAGTGATGACTTGCTCTAGTTCTGCTCCTCAACCTTTGATCTCTGAGAACAGTTGGCAAGCCTCATCCTGTATTGGTTGGAGCCTCTGAGTCACTTTAATGACTCTACTCTGAATGGTGTGGACCTGTTGTTGAGCACTGCGTTGTTCATGGGATCACTTCATCCTCTCAATGGATGATAGGGTCTTCAACTG
The DNA here is from genome assembly GCA_010110895.2 of Picea sitchensis. Taxonomy (NCBI): domain Eukaryota; kingdom Viridiplantae; phylum Streptophyta; class Pinopsida; order Pinales; family Pinaceae; genus Picea; species Picea sitchensis. The sequence continues at coordinate 18,789 of SNQJ01S0086850.1, forward strand.
TGCCTATACTGTTTCTACTTACTGCTTCACCTTTTGGAGCTATAACTCCAGTGCCTTCAATTCAGGATCCTCAATGAGTCACTCATAAGTCTGGGAACTGTGATCACTTAGTTGTTTATATTCCATGGTGAGGGCTTTGATTCTTTCAACTGTGCGTCGAGCAGTTGCTTCTCGTTGATCTCGCACATATTGTGGAGTACTGGGCACTGTTCGTAGCTCCAGATCTATGATTCTCTGCTGAAGCTACTGGATTGTTTCAATGAGCTATGCTACTTGATGCTCTACTGGTTCTTCCTCCTTCTACTCTAAGCTCATCATAGAGCGAAGTGCTCTGTTGACTGCTTATTTTACTCCAACCTACTCTGCGAGCAAATTTTCTTTCTCTTGCTGGATCTTCGCTCTCTCTTCTTCGAACTTCGCTTGAAGGGCATTCTTCTCTTGTTGTGAAATCCTGTGTTGCTCTATAAATTCCTCCTGTTCTTGTTTTAAGGCCACTATGGCCTATTCCTTTTCTTCCTGTACATGACGAAGGCAAGCTTCGGTCGCATCAGCTATTCTATGGAGTTGGGTAGGTTCATCTCCCAACTTTGTTTCATCTTATGGCAGGGGCACAATGGACACTGCGCAGCTCAAATAAAGGGATTGTTGTACACCTCTTAGTTCCGATTCAATTCTATCATACATGGATTCTTGTTTTGCTTTAGTTCTTTGCAAAATCTCTTCCGAGGCATCTCCTACAGCTGAAATAATGAAGTCGAAGTCATCGACCGTGAGTACATTCTACATTTTTGTCTTATTGGATTTGGACTTCTTCCACGATGAAGGTTTCATGGGGGAAACCTTCCTTTTCTTAGATGGATCAGTGTCATCAGGGAGGTTTTGTGATGGTGTGACTTCACCTTTCTTATCTTCTTCTTTTTATTTTTCTTCTTTGTTCAGTTCGTCATCACCTCCTTCACTAGGTGACTCAGATGTAGTCTCTTTTGATGTGCCGTGTATTTCCTATACATATTGCTTCTTTTTCTTCCTGCTGTTGGTTGGGGCATCATACTCTTCATGAGTAACCACTGGATTTCCAATGAGGTCCGGGTCAGACAGCGCTCCAGGGTCAACAGGGATAAGGAGTTCTATAGGCCAATCTTTAATGATTTCTTCTAGGTCCTCTGTGGTGAGCTTGTAGTAGGACTAAAGTTCTTATTTGCCTTCATCAGCGTGCGCAGTGATATAAATAAAATTCCTATCTGCACGAAACTTCATAAGGGGCCTTAACCTATCTAGGATGTTCGATGTCATATGAGAGAAGGACTCAATAGCCCTCCTAAGCTGTAGCTTGTAGGTATTAAACACTTCGTTCGACTGCCATTGTATTCCCATATCGCTCGAATACCAGAGCGTGGTGAACTTCGCAGTGAGTGGCTCGAATGGCTCAATGTCAGGGAAGGTCGCACCTTCCGACATATCCCAAGCAGTAAATGCGATGAGGATCAGGAGCCAGCTAAAGTGGAACTCATAGCCCTAATCTTGAGCTTCACAAAAATCCAATTCGAGCTAGTTAACTAGGTACTTCACCCAGTTCATCTGTAGTCCTTCCACGCATTTCCCAACGAGGTCAATGACAAACCATGTGACCTGCATGGGTTTGTTCTTTCTTACTAGCTTTCCTACAATTGATTGGCATGTTAGGCGCACTGTGCCATTCTAGATGGAGGATACCTTATAGCCTTGTGTTCCCTTCTCAACATCGCCATATGTATATTTAATCATCTATTTCAAGGCGCGGTCTGTATATTTTCCTGGGTATAAGTTCTGTGGGTCTGGTCCCTGCATGCTCAGTCCGGTGATCCTATGGATCAACGCCAGATCAACAATGATAAGTCTGTCCAACCATAGATAACCACCATGGAAGCATGACAACAGGAGCTTAACATAGGCGTTAACCTCCTGGTGCCTTCCAAAATGTGGAATCTTCATTACATTCAAAAGGGTGGACTGCACGCAGTTCATATTCCATGGATGGGGCATAATTTTCATCTTCTTTCCCTTCGTCTTGGTAAGATATTTGTGAGGTGCTCGCATGCCATAGATATTACAGTCTCCCAGGTTATATTCACTGATTTTCAAGGTTGGAATCCTCTCTAACTATGGTTTGACTACGCGTATCCCCTTCGGGAGATACACAGTGATGACGATGTAGTTCATTAATGCAGTTCTGTCCGTTACAACGTGGTCCCAACGGTCTGATGGTGAGATTTCTGGCCATAACTATTGTTATACCCATTCAGAAGTGTGGGGCTAATGGTCATAATGCCTCCAACGGTCATATTGCTTCGCTATGGCGAAGTGCCATGCTGTGTTGTACTGATATGCCAACGAAGTTCAAATTCTGGAATCCTTTCTTCTGTGAAGTTCTTTCTAGTGATACTTGTAATTTTTCTAACTTGGATTTCTTCTTGCTAAGCTTTCTATCTTTATTTCCGGTGCTCTGCATCTCGGTATGCCTTTTTCCATTCTGATTCTTATCTTCTCTTGGCATAGTAACGTCATGTTGTTGATGGTCTTTAATAGGGTTCAAGGGAAACACTTTTTCTCTGTCTGGTGTAGGGGCTCTACTCTCTTGTACAGACAGATGTCTCAATTCTTCCCGTGTTCTTTCAACTTCGACATCTAGATGTCTGGTCCTCAGTAGCTTCGACTGGTCTTCTTGTTCTTTCAATAAGTGCACGGTTTTCTTGGTCATGAAGTCTCTTAGGTATTGCTTTTTCTGTTCGAGGCCTTCTTCTTCCTTTCTTCAGGTTCGATCCTTATTGATCCAGTTTTTTCCTAGTAATATAGAAAATGGGGCATTGTTCTCAATAAATTTAACAACCTCAAAATCTTCCTTTGTCGAAGTTCCATGAGCACTCATAGATATCAGGGTAAGTCTTCCACATAGGGTTATCAACTTTACTCTAAATAATCCTATTCCTCCCAATGAAGGAATCATAGCAGGCTTCCCTAGAATTTCCCAAGTTCTTTCTGTCATGATATTCACTTGTGTTTCCTCATCCAGAACGTAGTCAATGTCGAAGTCTCCTATTCTTGTTTCTATGCATTCTTTTTCTTTGAAGATCTCTAGTAAGTTGATGTTTCTATGATCCTTCAGGGTTTCTTTCATCTGCAATAGTACAGTCTCTGATTCTTTCTAGGGTTCTTCCATGGTCTTAGTTTCTTGACCTTCCTTAGGGTTTTCTTGTCTAATATTCATTCTTTCAACCTTAGCAATCATTCTAGGGAAATCCAAAAATTCATGATCCATAACTTTAAAACAAAGGCAACTGGGTCTTCTATCAGGGAATTCGTTAGCAAGATGTCCCGATCTTCTGCAACTGTGACAAAGAGTTAATCCGCTCTTTCTCTTAAATGATCCCTAGCCTTTCCTATACTGTGCACTAGGATCATGGTAGCTAATCTGCAAAAATTTCTTTCTAGGATCCTGCATCCATTTGTTAGTCCAAACATTCTTTCTATGCATAGGAATAACATATCTTTCACTATTCTTATCATACCTACTCATATCAAATCTTCTTTCTTCTTGCTGTGCCCTACTTTTCAAGCTAGGACAAAATTTATCAAACATACCTAGATCCATACTTTCGAAACAAAATTTTCCACTTATCTTACCTTTAACGAAGAACACAGCTTTTAGATCTTACCTCTTTTCTTCAGATCAGACTTCTCTTCTTAGCACAAAGCTTCACAAGTTAAGTAGAGTATTGTACACTAGGGCAACAGATCTACGCATAGAGCTTTCACAGTTTCAGATCAAATCTTTTCACAAAGCGTCTTCTTCCTCAGTTCCCAGCAATCACAGTTTTAGGTCCCGACAATCGAACCATTTGTTGGAATAGGGGAAGACCCAGGGTTCAATGCTACAACATCACACCAACAAAACCCTAACTACCATCGTTTTCGGCAACACCTGTGAAGCAGATGAAGTCTCACCCGAGGTAGAGGCAGGGGTGGTTGCAGGACTCTGGTATCTGCAACCTTAGTTGGGACACATATCTATGACTGTAACACCTTAACCGAGTACTTAGAAATTATAATTCATCAATATTCAGTCTTAGTTTACAACGCAACTAAACCCTAATAAAATATCTGCACAGTATTCACATAGATTCAATAGACTCAAGCACTGAGCATACCAACATAAATCAAATCTAGCATTCATTCACATTATTCATCACTAAGCTACCATATCAGATCCTTCTAAGCATATATTAGAGCACTAAGAATTCAATCATATAGATAAGAGAATAACCATAAATCACATAACAGTCACAACACAGGATATACGTGGTTCACCCCCACCCTAGGGCTACGCCCACCAACTCTTCATCTTCTTTATTAGCTTCTTTCATTCTTCTTACATGCACAAAGCCTCAAAACCAACTTTGCAGAGGACAGGAGATCTACGCACCTCGTTGGATCCTCTTTCCCTGAGTTAGATCCAAGCATAAAGCCTTACACAATTTGTGCACAAAGCACTACAAAGGACTTGCACTTAGCTCTGCAAGTCTCAACATACAATATGCACAAATCCTCTTACAATCATTTGCACTTATCATAGCACTCCTTCTCTTCCCTTCTTACATCGCCTAGAATTCTATTTATACATTACAAAAAGGGGCCTAAGCATGGGTAAAACCATGGGTCGACATCCCCATACCCATTACATAAGCCCAAAACCCCAAAATCCCTAAAAAGGGGTCGAGATCCTGCGATATCAGCTTCGACTTGCGCTCTGCCTTCGACCAGCCTGTCAAATTCCCAAAATGGTCAAAATGACCAAGGATCTCCAAAAATTGGTCAAGGGCCAACAGTCCAAAAGAGATGATGAAAGGAAATTCATGTAATGATTGCCCTCATCTCAATAAAATGCAAACATGCTGATTGAAGTGGTGAAAGGAAATTCAATGGGAGATGTGGATAACTTCACCGGGGTACTGAACAGGTTCGCTAGCAGTGAAGAAATATCTATGATATATGTAAGGATGTCATACATGTATTTAACATACTCTAGTATCTAGTTCTCTTTCTAGTAATATTTACATTCTAAACTGAGAGGGGTTTCCCTAAATAAATTGTTGAAATAACTTAGCCTTGATGTGAACGAAATCGATCAAAGTCTGATATTTCAGTTAAAGTTGTCTTGATTATCTTAAGCAAATCCAAACTCAGTTTTAGGAAAATGAAATTATTAATAGCCTAACTTGAGATAAATAATTAATTGTGTTTTGAAAGTTTTTTGAGATTTGGTTGAAGTTCATTTTTTCTCTGGATGATTTTTCCCCAAAGGTATTTCCCAGAAATGCAATCGTGACTCCATTTACCCAATAAAGGAAGTTGGTCTATTGTTCTTCCACGCCTCATAGGGAGATGTGATCCACAGATGGAGCCTATGTTGGAACATATATAATCCTAAACTTTGAGCTTTGCATTCTCCACTTCATGAAAATATAATCTTTACCAAAGTGGTAACTCAAGAAATTAACTTTCGAAATTCAAATCAAATTTATTTCTGGTTAATTGGTAATAAGGTGCACATGATATCCGTCGTTGATGAAGTTTCCCTGTTTGATCAAATGATCCTATTATTCCCAGAGTTTTGGAGCCCCCTGATTGTTAAAAAGTCAAATCACAAAAGGTCACTCCAGAGCTTCGTGCTTCGAGCATTTTAAGATGTATTAACTGTAAAAGACCCGAAACCCGAAAGTGTCTGTCCCTCACTTTTTAAAAACCTTTAAAGTACATGAGTCATAGTACACATGTGTCTTTCGAGTCTTCCATGGGTTAACACGTGGCATCCATTTCTGACATTTTCGTTTGAAAATTCATACGATACTAAGTAACACGTGGCACCTCCTATTCTCAACATGTCATCAGGAATGACATCATCTCTGACATATCACTACGGGAGGTGAATCTTCAGAAATTTAGAAAAGAGATGATTTGAAAATCCATGAAGCACTAAGATACTGAAGTATTAAATCTAAACGACTTAAGTTAATCTTGGTTAAAATATAGTTAACGACTTCGCACTTTGGAGTTCGAACATTCACCTTTCATCACATCCTAAAATATCTGAAGTTTGAGATTCTGAAACACTTGAACTTAAATGTGGTTAATTAAAACTTAAAAGCAATTATCATATAATTAATCATTTTGCAATTTCAGGTTTCAGGGATTTCATTTAGAGCTACATTTAAAAAACCTGAAGTCTGAATACTCGAAGAACTTGAAGTTAAACGTGGTTAATTAGTATTTTAAGAGGGATTATCTCATAAGTAACCTTTCATGGATTCACGATTCAGGGAATTTCTACTCCGTTTCATCCAAAACGCCCGCACACGAACCGCGGATATTAATGGCATTTATCACAAATCAACGGTAATAATTTTTTAGCATAGATTGTGGATCGCCAGGTAGACTTTATCATCAAGGTTAATACATTTTCTGTTAGTAAAGGTATACTCAAATCAATACACCTGAGGTGAATAAGAGTGCTTGATTTTGAATTCCATTTTCATCTGTGCAGAATAGTAAGTTTTTTCCAACTGAGAAGCTCACGCCTTCCCCTACAATAGGTAATCTCGTTCTGATTTTATCGATATCATGGGACCACGAAAGATGATAAAATTAGCTGGTGAAGGTGCAAATCCGAATGCAGACATTCTGTTAGATACCTCACCGAGAGCCATAGACACTGTGAAATCTTAAACACAGGTGTTCGATATTCTAGAGCATGAGCTTATAAATTTCCTAGAGGATTCAAGCGATGAAGTGAAGGACACTCATGAAGATAAGCTTAGGGATATAGCGCAGTCAGAGATACACAAAATAATTGCACAACTGAGACTCATGCTATATAATGACATGATAGGCTGGGCCCTAGAAAACGTCGACAACCAAACCAAGAGCATTTTCAGCTCTCAAAAGTTTGTTGTTGGGTTTTTCAAACCAGAACACATACAAGTAATGTATAATCTATCCCCCAATTTCAAATATAATTACAACGCTACATTCATGTTGGAATTCAAACAACAAGAGTGTATACAATATGAAAAAATCTATCCTGATATAATCAAGTCTTGGTGGGGGCACCCAGAGGAATTCAGAGTCGACGCTTATGGCATGTATGCCACAACATCGTTGGATACCTGTTATAACCCTAAATTGCACCACCCATGCTTACCTGGCATCAGGCCAACTCATTTCCCTTCATTGCCAAAGCCATGCTGAATAAAACCTTGAAAAAACTCTTAAATTAAGTAACCCACGCCCTAACCCATTACTGGGCACGTTGGAACGCTGGCAGGCCTTATACTGCATGCGTTGGAATGCTGGCTGGCCCACTACAGCCCGTGTTTACCTAACAAAGCACAAAAATAGGAAAGTTGTCGATGGGACGAAAAGCTTTGG
>SNQJ01S0086851.1:0-33891 GCA_010110895.2 Picea sitchensis
TAATGAGCTTTCCTCTGTTTCCTTTTGCTCACAGAAAGTTTCCCACCAATCTTTGACATGGGGAATGGCTTTGAGTAGCGCAAACGTAATCTTTTCTCTATCCGAAAATTTATGAACAGAAAAATACCCTTCTAGTAGATTCAACCACTTGTCTACAACATCTGTGTCTATCTGACCTTCAAATATAGGAATATTAAAGTTTATTTGTACCTTGAAGGGGGCAGCACCTCCGTTCGAAGAAGATGTGTTTCCTGTTGGTAGTCGCCGAAGGATTTGCGCGAAATTATCCATCATCTCGCTCCTCTGTTGCGTGAGGGATTCCTCAATCAACAATTTGAAAGGATCTCCTGTCCCATCATCTTTATTGTCTCCTACCATGGGAGGTCGCTTGGGCGTGTGAGAGCTTCTGTCCTCAAGAGAAACAAGCTCGAGACCCAACTCTTTGTACTCCGACCTCGTTGGGGACATGCATTAAGACGACAAGGAGCAGACCGCTCTGATACCACTGATCCATATTTTATGAGCAAAACGAAATGAATACAGATTATTAACAGGTGCTTAACACAAAATAACAGAGATACAGTAAAACCGGTTTTCTATTCAATAATGAAATAAGCTGAAACTGTAAAACGCAGCGGAAACAAGCTTGCTGGAATGGTGGCGGCTTATCTCTGAGAAGAGATGTGACGGCAGTGCGAATTCACAAGAAGAAGGTTACATTGAGGCTCTGAAGGCCTTTTTACAATAAGAAAGAATTCCAAAAACCCTATACATCCAAAAACCTAACCCTAGGAGATGAAGCGCCAAAAGTCATGTGGGCCCCGTTTGGGTAAGCTAGTACATCAACTTCCCGGGGTCGTAACTTTTGCATACGAACTCCGTTTTAGGCGTGTGATAGCCCGTTGGAAAGGTATAGTCAAGGAGATTCATTTTGGTGGCTCAATCATGCCTTTGGCTATCATTAAGAGGCTTGATATCGAAAAACCTTCATTTAGGCCCTCAAAATGGCCCCGGAAGTAAAAACTGCTAAAAATAGTAAATTGCCAAAAATGTCAGAAAGTTGTTTTGAGCCAGTTGGAAAAGGTGGGTGGCCACTGATATCCATCTAGATCAAAGTTTATGGAGTAATAAGTGTGAATTTTCTTGATGGTCAAGTGAGACAGATTCATAATGTGATTTATGTTCCTTGGATCAAAAAGAATTTGATATATGTTGCTACTATTGTTGATATTGATTTAAAGGTGGAATTTCTTAAGTCACAGTGTCTTGTTAAGGATATCCAAGATTTTTACAGGGTTGTTGCTATAGGTACAAGAATTGGAGGATTGTATAACATGGATGTGACCAAGAACAATCATTAAGCGTTGGCATCTACAACAATGTCAACAGAAGAGTTATGGTATTAAAGGTATGGGCACCTTAATCACAATGATTTATTGTTACTGCAAAAGAAAACAATGGTTGAAGGTCTTCCTGCTATGAAGAATGATCATATTGATTGTAAAGCATGTGCACTTGATAAGAAACATAGAGAGGAATTTCCTAATCATAAAGAGAAAAGACAGTGATAAATACTAGAGTTAATTCACAATGATGTATGTGGACCTATGCAACCTAGATCACTTGGTGGTACTTGATACTTTCTTATCTTTGTTGATGATAGCTAAAGGTATACTTGGGTCTATTTCATAAGAATGAAGAGTGATGCATTTGAGTACTTTAAGGAATTCGAAACTATGGTTGAAAAACAGACAGGCAAGTGCATTAGAGTTCTCAAATCTGATCAAGGTGGAGAATATACATCAAGAGCATTTAAAAATTGTTGTAAAAATAACTAGATCCAACAACAATTTACAGTGCCACATTCACCTCAACAAAATGGATTTAATGAGAGGAAGAACAGAACACTAGTGGAAAGTGCTCATAGTATTCTTTAAGGTAAAAGCATTTCTAATGGTTTTTGGGCTAAGGCCATTAATATTATTGTTTATTTTAAAAATAGAAGTCCAACTGAAATATTAGATCTTCAAACTGTTTTTGAATTTTTTCATGGTTATAAACCAGAAGTTGGTCATTCAAGATTATTTGGATGCAATTCTTTTGCACATGTTCCAAAATATGAGAGAATAAAACTTGATGCAAAATCAGTTATGCACATATTTGTTGGCTATTGTACTGATAAAAAAGCATATAAGTTGTTTGATCCTAGTTCTCATAAATTGATTGCAAGTAGAGATGTGGTGTTCCATGAGAATGCAGATAAACATGATAAAATGAATGATACTAATGTATGGAATAGTTATAATGGCATTGATGATCATGTCAAAATAGATGCAATGGTTAAATAGAAAAAATAATAGGAACATGTACAGGTTCAAGAACATAATGAAATCACTATGGAAACTTCAAGCAGCCGTGACTCACCAAGAAGTGGAGAAGAATCACCAAAAATCAGAAGAAGATATGGAAGCGGTGAAGGACCAAGGAGGTCATCATGACAAAATCAACCAACTTTAAAGTATAAAGACTATGCATTGGTGTCCCATGTAATGAATTTTTTAGAACCTGTAAAATATGAACAAGCTAAAGAACATGAAGAATGGAGAAATGCAATGAATCAAGAATATGATTCTATTATGAAGAATCAAATATGGGAATTAGTAGATCTTCCTGAAAACAAAGTCCCCATAGAAAGAAAATGGTTGTACAAATCCAAGTTTAAAGCAGATGGTAGTATTGATAAATATAAGGCAAGATCTGTTGCAAAAGGCTATTCACAAAAAGAGGGAATTGATTATGAAGATACATTTGCACCTGTAGCTAATTTGAATACAATTAGAGTACTGATTGCATTAGCTACAAAACATAATTGGAAAATACATCAGTTAGATTTCAAATCTTCTTATCTGAATGGAGATTTAAAAGAAGAATTGTGTTTGGTTCATCCTGAACGATTTGTAAATAAGGGACAAGAGCATCTTGTTTGTAGGTTAAATAAAGCCTTATATGGTTTGAAACAAACTCATAGATCATGGTATGTAAAGATATATTCCTTCTTTTATCAGAAAGGTTTGGTGAAGAGAAAAAGTTATCATAACTTGTATGTTAAAAAAGATGGAGAAGGAAATGTTTATTTAATATCCTTATATGTTGATGATATTATCATCACAGGCAGTGAATGTATGTTAATTGATGAAATCAAAAGTCAGTTGTCACGAGAATTTGAGATGAACGATCTTGGTGAATTCCATTAATGTTTAGGACAAAGTTTGGAGGGAGTCTAATAAAACACTCATCACACAAAGTAAATGCACAAGCAAAATCCTTAAAAGGTTTAATATGAGTGAATGTAAGGTAGTGCCAACTCTTTTAGAAAAAAATGTTAAGTTATCCAGTGATGATGAAACTAAAGAGGTAAATGGTACCTTGTATCATCATCTTGGTGGGAAGTTTGAACTATCTCACCACTACCAGACCAGACATAGCATATTCAGTTAGCATCCTTATTCATTTCATGGCTAAGCCTTATGCAAGTCACTAAAAAGTTGCAAAGAAACTCCTCCGCTACTTGAAAGGAACAATTAATTTTGGTATTATGTATACTAATGTGTTGAATTTTCGTCTCAAGTAGTTAACTAGAATAGTGTTAAACTTTTAAACAATTAGCACAATAACTTCATATAAATGATTACTTAAAAAGAGACATCCATATCATACACAAGATTTACCCTGGGAAAACCCTCTAGGGGGAAAACCCAGCAAAACATCCTCTATATAGATTCAACAACAAGAACAATGTATCTCTCTCCAAGATAGATCTTACAAAGCAGAAGATCCTTCCCAAAACCTTAAATAGACATACTAGTGCACCACTTAACCAAAATAGAATCAAGAGATAAACCAATATACTCCATGAAAACTTCTCCTTGCTGCAGTATCATCTCCCTCTAATACTTGCATACTTCTCTTGACTAGAGAGTTTGTGTTGTGTGTTTTCCAAATGAGGAGTTGGCCTCTTATAAATAGCAGTTGGCCAGCCTAAAATTAGTTCTGGTCTGACCTGACACTTTCACTAGGGAACAATAGGGCCAACCTTACAAAAGACACTTTATAAAATGCATTAGACCTTTTTACTTTGGCACAAGAGGGCCGAATTGAAAAATGACACTTTATAAAATACATTTGGCCTTTTACAATGGCACGATAGGGCCAACATGAATAATTACAATAAAATAAGAATATCTTCTGTTGCTACTAAAAATTTTAACATAATGAATATGATGTTGAGTTGGCAGGCTATTCTGATTCAGATTGGGCTCAAAATCCTGATGATAGAAGGTCTACCTTAAGCTATGAATTCAATATAGGATCGGGGTTCATGTCATGGAGTATCAAGAAAAAAACAATTGTTTATTTTTCTTCAACATAAGTTGAATACAAATCCTTGTCTAGTGCAACCTGTGAAGCAGTTTGGTCGAGGCAAATTCTTGAAGATGTTGGAGAGAAGTTGATCTCGATAATGTTCAAAATGAAATGAAAGAAGAGAAATTACAATGAAATACTCATGAAACTTTCCAGAAATAGAGAAATACAACAACACTTGATTTCTATTAATGAAAGAACTGTAAAGAGACTGTAAAAATGCAGAGTGCAAGACTCCCTAGCATGGTGGCAACTTTATCTATGAGAAGATATGCGACGGCTACACTCATTCGCAAGAAGATGATTACAATGAGGCTCTGAAGGCCATTTTATTTTAAACAGGAGTGACAAAACCCTATACATCCAAAAACCTAACCCTAGGAGATGAAACTCCAAAAGTCATGTGGGACCTGTTTGGGTAAGTTAGTACATTAACTTCTCGGGGTCATAAATTTTGCATACGATCTTTGTTTTAGGCACGTGATAGCCCATTGGAAAGGTATTTTTGAGAACTACACATTATGCCATCGAACTCTGACTCCATCTACATTTTGAATATGGAGAGCCAAAATAACATTGTTTAGGGCCCCAAAATGGCCCTAGAAGTACAACAAGATGTGTTGACATGAAAACATACAAAGTAAGCCAGTTGGATTAGGTGGGAGGCCACCAGTATCCACCTGGAAGAAGTGTAGGGATACAGTTAGACCCGGAAGTGTAGAACCCACAATTACAAAGAAGTACAAAAGAACGAGTTGAACTAAAAATTGGCAAAAGGAGACAGTTGGAACATGTGTGTGGCAACCAATATCCACCTGGATCAATCCTCCCGCCTTAGGAAGAAATGGTCTCCATTGCGTTGAGTTTCCAGGGAAGAGGGGAAAGAATGTTCTGAATTTGAATCTTGGTGAGATGTGTGCTTTGTTGGAGAAGTTGTGTTGCTTGGTCTATGGAAGACCATCACATACTGGCTGTTGGCGGGGTTGAATATGCTCCACCAACCTGCTGTCTCTGGGTTTGATGGGATATTGTGTAGGCACCATTGTAGGTGAAGAAACACTATCTTCTTTCTCTTTGAACATCTGTTTTTGGTGGATAGAAGGTGTTGAGGATACAATGGTTGTAACAATCTTCTATGCATCTTTTGAAGAGACTGTGAAGAGGATGAATTTTGTAGTATGAGAGATTACCTTGCGACATTGTTTTGGTGGAACAGTAGTCGTAACTACCTATGGTATCTGATAGAGATGACCTTCCAGAGTAATAATGGCATTACGAGGTCTAGAATCATAGACAGCATGACGTCTCCACATATATGGTTGTCCCAAAACCACATCATAAAAATCAAGAGGGGAAACATCACACACTACCTCATCCTTGAAGGGATGGATTCCATATGACAGGCGACATTGATGGCTGACACGGAGATATCGACCCTGATACAACCACCCGATGTTGTATGGTTGCAGGTGTGGTGTTTTTTATAACCCCAACTATTTGGCAGCCTTAGCTGAGATAAGGTTCTTATGGCTGTCATTATCAAAAATGAAATGCAACGGGGTCCCCTTCACTCACATCTATGAATGGAAGAGGCTCTCCCCCTCTTCAGGATCTACTGATTCTTCTGGTTGAATTGTTGCAGTCGCGACAGTGGCAGTGGGGTCTGTGTCGATGATCTATCTATTTTCAATATTTTCTAGATCATATTCTGAATTAGGGTTCAGCTTCGTGTCTTGATCTCATCCACCAATGATTGTTTCAAGTGACATTCATCAGTGTTGTGCAAGGGGATATGTTGGAATTCACACCACTTCCCAGTGCCATTCTTCGTCTTCCCTTTACCCTTTTTGTCCCGTGTCTTGGAATAATTTTCTAGGGGATGTTGGTTAGGGTTGTCTTTACTATGATTTGGTTGTTACACGTTTGCAAACCCGAATTCCCATTTTTTCTGGTGCCTACATTTCTGTTCGATTTTGACAGCATATCGATAGGAAGAACCCAATGATTAGATGTTTAGGAAATCCATTTCGGTTTGGATGTACCTATGCAAATCCCCATGGTATTTCAGAACTAGATGTCGATCAGAGTCCTTGATACCCAACTTGGTGTGCAAGGTATGGAAAGTATTTGTGAACTCTAACACTGTTTGGTTCTTCTCTTATCACAGTGTGGTATCAACAGGATAGTATTGTCTTTGACCGCATCCACAAAAAAATCCCAAGTGTGCTCGACCCCATAGATTCGAAATTCCTCTGTGGAACTTTGCTCCCAGTAATTTTCCTACCAATGTTTGACATGGGGGAGAGCCTTGAGCCTTAAGGAGGCGAAGGCCATGTTTGGGTAAGTTAGCACATTAACTTCTTGGGGTCGTAACTTTTGCACACGATCTTCATTTTAGGTGTGTTATAGCCCGTTGGAAAGGTCTTTTTTTAGAACTACACATTACACCATCAAACTTTGATTTTGTCTATAGTTTGACTATGGCGAGCCAAAATAACATTTTTTAGGGCCCCAAAATGGCCTTGGAAGTACAACAAGATGTGCTAACATGAAAACATACAAAGTAATCCAATTGGATTAGGTGGGAGGCCACCATTATCCACTTGGAAGATGTTTAGGGCTCCAGATAGCCCCGGAAGTGTAGAACCCACAATTACAAAGAAGTACAGAAGAACGTTATGAGCTAAAAACTGGAAAAAGGAGCCAGTTGGAATAGGTCGGTGGCCACCAATATCCACCTGGATCAGAAGTAAAAAGTACCAACATGCATCAATTTTTATAATAAAATTTCTATCAAATTGGCACATAATCCATTGTTTCATGCTCGAACAAAACATATTGAGATACAACACCACTTTGTGAGAGAGAAGATTGAGTCCAAGGAAATTGATCTAATTTATTGTAATACAAGTGATAATGTAGCTTATATATTTACTAACTCTATTGGAAGGATCAAGTTTGAAGTCTTTAGAAACAAGTTAGGTGTTGTAAATAATCCATTTCTCCATTAAGCAGAAGTGTTGGATTAATTTAGAAATGAGTGTGAGTTTGAAAGTATGATTTATTGGTGTAAGTTTTCATAGATCTAGATGGTGTGAGTTGTCATAGATCTAGAAGGTGTGAGTTGTATTTTCTATAATAAGAATTTCAGATCCACCATGTCCAAATCTAGAAGAGTATTGCATTGTTATAAATTTATTGACTATCTTAGCAATGAAATCAAATGGTGTGTGAGACATTTGTCTCTGGTTATGAATTTGTATATATTTTATAGCAAGATAGTCAATACTCATATAAAATCCATGTGAAAACCATTCAGAATATATTTAGATTAAATCAAGTCTAATAATTCCTTAAATTTAAGTACCAGATGTAAATGGCACCACATTAATTCCACCTCTACCTCTACCTCTACCTCTAGTCTTTGGTCATCCTTAATTTTATTGTCTTATTATACCGTGTCTATGTCGCAATGATGGTATTTTTTTTTTGTGGACAATAATGTTTGCATCAACCACATACCCACTACAATTTTTATGAATTTATTTGGGTTAGTAATTTGTCCATCGCAACTTCCAATCACAACTTCCAATCACTATTTTGCAGAGAATTTCACTCTCAATCTTCACCAAACACATCTCAAAGTGTGTTGATATATATGTAACGGAATCCAAGCCAAACCAAACCGAAACAAGACAACCATGGGTCGCTTATGCCGGATCCGATATTATGAATTCAAACTGCCAAGAAGTCTTATCTTCCTCTTCCTCAGTCTCTTGCTAGTTCTTTTTCCCTGCAATGCCATCTCTGATGAAGGAAAAATCCTCCTGCACATAAAAGAGATGGATTGGATTGACAAACATAATGTTTTGAGAAACTGGAATTCATTTGATCAAAACCTGTGTGGTTGGAATGGAGTATTTTGTAATATTGGATTCAATGTCTTCACTAAAGTTAATCTCTCCAACACTTCCATTACAGGAAAGTTGACTCCTACTATATGTGGCCTTGAAAATCACACAAACTTGATATTGCAATCGAACGATTTCCAAGGTCCATTTCTCGATGGCTTGTTGGCTTGCAAGCACTTGCACACACTAGATTTGTCAGAGAACCTATTCGTTGGAAGCTATCTGCATAACATCCTTGAACTGGACGAGTTGAGTCATTTGAAATTGGGGTCTAACAATTTTTCTGGTGATATTTCTCTAGAGTTTGGCATGTTAACAAACCTGGAGACACTGTGGCTCAAAAATAATCTGCTGAATGGATCAATTCCTTATTTTCTCGACAATTTGATTGAGTTGGAGATCTCTCTAAGAATCATCTCTCAGGAAGCATTCCCACTAGTTTGATGAGTTTATCCAAGATGATAGACCTATATCTATGGGAAAACCACCTGTATGGACAAATCCTGCATAATATTGATGAGCTGAGGAGCATGCGATTTTTGGAATTTTCAACTAATCAGCTGAATGGAACTATTCTTGAAATAATTTCAAATCTGACCCATTTGGAAACCTTGGATTTGTGGAAGAACAACCTCACAGGTTTTGTCCCTGCACAGTTAGGAATGCTTGTTAACCTTAAAACCTTGAATCTTTGCAGTAACAAGCTTACGATATGGTTACCACAGAATCTGGGTACACATTCTGATCTTTGGCTTGTCGATGTTTCAAAAAAAAAAATAAGTGGCCTTCTGCCTAGATATATATGCGAGAGGAGAAATATTTATGCGTTATTTATATTTTAAAACAATTTCAATGGGACCTTACAACTCTTAGACTCTTGCAACAGTCTGCTATACGCACAAATCTATAAAAACCAACTAAGTGGTAAGTTTCCTCTGGTATTATGGAGTTTTAAAAAGCTTATATAATTGAAGATCTATAATAATATTTTTGAAGGGAACATTCCCAAAGAGGTCACATTCCCGAAGATATTGGTGGAGGAAAGGATCTACAATGGTTACAGATTGCCAACAATTAGTTCAGTGGAATCATTCCTCCACAGATCAGACAGGAGGAATATTGTCAACTTTAGCGCAATCAATAACCGATTGTGGTGACCTCTTCCTGATGATCTTGTAGGCCTGCGTTCAATCACTTCATCACAATTTATTGTCTGGGGTAATTCCAAAAGGGATAATGTCGTTGGCACTTGTCTCTGAGTTGAATCTTGCCAAAAAACAATTATTAGGAGAAATTATTGTATGGTTAGGCTCCATATATATTTTAAACTCTCTAGACCTATCAAACAATCTACTTGAGGGGGGGATTCCTCCAGAATTAGGGAATCTGAGGTTGGTTTTTTCAACGTATCTGATGACCATTTGTCTAGCTCAATTCCTTACACTCTCCAGGTTTGTGATTTTAAAGATAGTTTTCTTGGAAATCCCAATCTCTATGGTGAATCGACTTTCAAGATTAGGGTTCTATCATGTTCTTCAAAAAAAATACATTCATTGTTACATCATGATTAAATCATAATTTTAGTCCCAATTGTCATGTTAGCAATGGCAATTATATTATTTTAGTATTTGATTTGTGTTGGTTATTTCAATACAAATAGCACATTGAGAATTTTTTTTGTGGGAAAGCCAATCAAGTCAACATTAACATTGGAAATCATATATTTTCACTCAGACATGGAACTGGAGGAGTCATACATCCTCTGGCACTTGATAGAGGAGAATGTGATTGGATCTAGTGGTGTTGGAAAAGTGTACAAGGTCACTCTCCAAAATGGGCTGGAGGTGGTTGTGAAGAAGATTTTGAAGAAGAAAAATGAATTTGAAGTAGAGGTTGAGACCTTGGGGTTGATTAGACAAGCAAACATCTTAAATATCTTGTGTTGCATCTCAAGTGTAGACTCGGATTTCGATTTATTGGTATTATATTGCATGCAAAATAGAAGCATGTTTGAGTTCCTTCATGGGTTAGAATCAATGGCGATATTGGAGTGGCCAGTCCAGAAAAAGATTGCAGTTTGTGTAGCTCGTGGGATATTATATTTACATAATGATTGTAGGCCTCCAATATTGTATAAAGATGTGTAATCTAGTAATATATTGTTGGACCCAGAGTTTGAATCCAAGATTGTTGATTTTGGTGTGGCCAAAAAAATAATATCTTGTCAATCATTGCATTATGAAGGGGATGGTTTGACAATTTCTGGTTTCACAGGTTCTCATGGCTACACTGCCCTAGGTGAAGCATTGTATGTCCAAAATCCTAAAAATTCTATTCAATTAAATTATGTATGTTTTTCTACGAGAAGTGAAACTAAGAAGGATTGATAAAACAATATGAGTGGGTATGAGAGCTCATACATCATCGGTATTGGTATTGATGTGCTTATCTGCTAATTATATAAACCCTATAAACAATGAAATTAATTACATGGTTTGAAACTACCCAAATACTAAAAATTGCAATTGGAATAATCCACTGCTTTCTAGAGTTACTAATTCAGGGATTTTGAATCTATCCAAATACTCAAAATTACAATTGAAATAATGCACACTAACATTTCAATAATTCTTTATCCACCACATTATCAAACACCAAACAAAATCAATTAAGAAAATGTACAGGAATTGACACAATTATAGTTGTCTTCCAAAGTTGGTTGTTGATAATGACAATATTGTTTGGGATCCCAAAAGAGGAATGTTGATATACTTTTCTTTTTCTACAATTCATCTTCTTCAAAGAACATCTTCTTGGTTCTCACAGGGCATAAGAGAACATGTAGTCAATATTTCCTTGCAATTGCCCTGTTTCATAACAAGTTTGTTATGACAGTCTTTCCATTTGAGAAATCAACATTGTATATTTCCATCGATATTGTTATACTCATCTATTGTTGGAGTCCACTGATTATCAATAAAAAAATCTGGAGGAACAAAATGATTTCTTGATGCTAATACTAGGAGTGGTAATCGTTCTTGAATCCTAGAATATGGAACCCACCAGTTGTCCACTTTCATTCCTCCTACAAACGTTGTGAAAATTAGACCATATCCCAATCTCCTTCAAGGACTGCAAGAACCAAAAAATTTCATATGTGAACTCAACGATGTAATCCATCCAATAATTATTTATTTACCAAGGAGACATTCAATGCTTCGGAAGTTAATTTCCCATGACCAGGGGAACTTCATCCAATTTTAATCCAATGTTTATTGGACTATGTTCTCAACCCAACATAAAAAATTGATCGAAAGTGGTTAGAAGTGGATTAACCCTAAAATAAGGAAAGTAGGTTAATATGGTTAAAAGGTAACCCCTTGAGGAAGCTACATGAAAGTATAAATAAGAGGCAAGGCTCTCTCATTTTAATCAAACTTGAGCATATTGAATATCTACAGGTGACTGAGGTAACTAAAGGATATCTAAGCCGAATTTCAGAGGGAAGGTGAAGTAAAGAAGGTCGGAATTCAAGGGAGGATAATTTATTTTGATGATGCTTTCTAAGGTTGTTTTGACAGGTTGTTGTGAAAGATTATTCATACAGGTTTGGTGCATGTTTGATGCACTTATTCATGGTACAGGTTGGTGCATGGTTGATACACTTGTTTATGGTACAGGTTGATTACAGGCTGAGGTACAGGTTGATGCATGGTTGATGCATGGTTCAGGTTGATTGGTATAGTTTTACAATAGTATATATCACAGTGATAGTGTTACAGTGGTTCCATCATTCTACTTATACGTCAGGGTGGTTGGACGAGGTAAGGATAGGTGGTTGTAGCCACCTTTTAGTTGTAGCCGGAGAACATAGGGGGTTGTAGCCTCCTTCTGGTTGCATCCATAGAATTGCGGAGTTTGAGCTTACCTCAGGTTGTAGCCTGATAACATAGGGGTTTGTATCCTCCTTCAGTTTGTAGCCAGAGAATTGGGGATTTGGAACTTCCCTCAGGTTGCAGCCTGAGAAACTAGGGGTTTGGAGCCTCCTTCCAGTTGTAGCTAGAAAACAAAGGAAGTTGGTGCTTTCAATGAATTTAATTCTTAAAGACACATAAAAAAAATAATTATGTGGTTTTATCCCACTTTGGGTTTCCACGTAAAACACTGGTGTATTGTGTATGCGTGTGATTGCTCATTTGTTCATTGTTTATTTACTCTGCAACTATTGGATGATAATGCTACATTGATATAACACTTGCATTTTATGGTGAAAAATGATTAAATTTCTCTATTACTGATTCACCCCCCCTCTCAGTAATCCAACAATTGGTTTCAGAGTCAGTTCCTTTAGGAAACAGTTTAACCACTGGAAGGAGATCATGCATTATTCTAAGAATGAAGTACCAATGTTTAATGGTCAGAGTGGTTTTAATTATGAGATGTGGAGCAGAAGGACGAAAGTATTTTTACAGGCACAGGTACATTATATTTGGCTATCAGTTGTTACAGGATATGATAGTTCAAAAAGGGAAAAGGTTGTGGCCAAGAAGGAATTGAAGAAGAATAATAAAATAACAATGGATTTCATCTGGGAAGGATTACCTAATCCAGTAAGAGAAAAGATTGGTAAATGTTCATCAGCCAAAGAAATTTGGGATAAGTTACATGATATATATTATTCACCCATCGCAGATTTCGAAAATGCCAAAGAAGATGCAGATACAGATCAAGAAGAATTATGTTCACCATGTCAAACAAATTCAGAAGATGAAGAGTACATAATCACCAGAGGTATGTTGTTTTTCTTTAATTGTGAAAAACGTGGACATATCGAAATAGAATGCCATGAAGGAAATGAGACAGAAAAACTAATTGAAAAGGAAGACAATTATGAAGTAGAATTGATTAGAGCTTTAGATGAACTAAGAGAAGAAAACAAGTCACTCAAGAAAGAATTGATGAAACAAAAGGAAAGTGTTCACATTTTTTAAGAAGCCCAACATGTCATCGATAACTTAAGAACTCGGCTAGAAGAAGCCAGAAAGATCGAAAAAAATATTGAATATCAAAAGCAGTATTTGGAAGCCAACATAGAATCACAGAAGGGAGAAGAATAAATGAGAGAGAAGATATTGACAAATCATCTTAAGGAAAGAACTAACGATCTAAACCAGCTTGAGGCAGAGTTTGGTCAAGAATAGAAATGACTTGAAGAAGAAATAATCATGTTAAAAATTCATCTTGAAGAAGCGAAAAGAATAGAAGAAGTCATGAAGTCTCGGATAATGAAGAAAGAAGAAGAGGTTGAGAAGCTTGAAGAATAAGTTGTCACATTAAGAAGTAAAATCGTCAAGCTCAACAAGAATTTTGAAGAGACAGAAACATCCACATTAGTTATAGAGAATGAAGAGAAGCACTCTAGGTTGCTATAAAAGAAGAATGAAAAAAATAGAAAGAGTTATGCAAAAGTACTCAAAGGAAGGAATCATGGTCAACTAGAATCTAAGAAAACTATTGAAGATACATCTTCAAGAATATCATCCATGTTCAAGCCACAAAAAAGCTTCAATCATGATCATGATCAGTCAAGGAAAAAATTAAGAAGGACTATGCCACAAAAAAGATCATTCACTCCCAGGTATGCAAATTTATTTTATGGTCATTGTTTTTATTGTACTAACTTTGGACATAAGGTTGCAGATTACAGGGATTATAAAAGAAATGTTCAAGCAAGAAATGCCTATGTGGCCCCATGATCAATTGTAGAAGCATGATCGATACTTACATGAAAGAGAACACTAATATCAGATGTAAGAAAGTGTGGATAAGAAAACATGAAGAACAAGTGAACAAGGACCAGATCCCAGACATCGCAAGATTGACAATAAAACGAGATGAACAAAATTCTATAGAGAAAGACTTGAGATACAAAAAGGTTTGGAAAATAACTGAAAGAAAAGAAGGACATGGAAATAAGGAATAGGTTCAAGAGATTGTACTTTCATGAATTGTAGTGAAAGATGAATCCACAAACATAAAGAAAGAAGTCAGAGATCAGAGAGATGATGAATATACCAATGAAGATGATGATGAATACACATCAAAGAAGGAATTGTTATGAGCCATATGGCTTAGAGACTCCCAGGAAATATGAATATTAGACAGGGGGATTATATGTGATAGTTGTGACAAACCAAAGAACCATCCTTCGAGCAGGTTGCAGAGTTTGAGAAGAAAAATCCAGAACAGTCAGTTAGCAGAAGTACAATTTGATAGATTAATCAAGACTTCATGATAGTATAGTGATAAATGGGTCACCATTATGGACATTTGTGCAATTAGAGTCTTGGAAAGCATGGACAGAGATGGATTTGTAAGAATACTTAGTAGTTTTGGACAGATATATGACAGTGGACGAGAGCATGGATTCATAGATTGGTTCAAAGAGTGGTTCAGAGACAAAGGAACATTATCATAATGGATGATAATTACACAGGAAATGTCTCAAACAATGCTAATGGATTCCAAATTGATAGATGTTTTTTGGACACATGCAGTGCATACAACAGTTCACATTCAAAACAGAGTAATTCTCATAAACAACAATGAAAAAACTCCCTACGAACTATGGAAAGGAAGCACAGACAACAACCTCTACATCAAGGTAATTCAGGGTAGTATTTTATTAATTG
This sequence comes from Picea sitchensis, assembly GCA_010110895.2. Classification (NCBI taxonomy): domain Eukaryota; kingdom Viridiplantae; phylum Streptophyta; class Pinopsida; order Pinales; family Pinaceae; genus Picea; species Picea sitchensis. Next base: position 15,026 of record SNQJ01S0086851.1, read on the forward strand.
AAATTTATGTTGATGATATTATTTTTGGAAGCACTAATGACAGGTTAAGATAGAAATTTGCAAAGGATATGAAGAATGAATTTGAGATGTCATTACTTGGAGAACTATCCTTCTTTCTGGGTCTTCAGATATTTCAAAGCAACCAAGGAATTTATATTTCTCAAACTAAGTATATTAGAGAAATGCTAAAGAGGTTCGGAATAGAAGATTGCAAACTAGTTACCACTCCTATGCAAACCAGTTGCAAGTTGAGAAAAGATGATGATTCAAAGTCTATAGACCAGAGGAAATACAAGTCAATGATTGGTATATTACTATATGTGACAACATTCAGACCAAATGTAATGGAGGTAGTTGGAAAGGTGGAACGATTTCAAGCAGCACCAAAGGAATCACATGTATTAGCAGTGAACAGGATTTCCAGATATATCAAAGGAACATAAGAGTTTGGATTATGATATCTAAAAGGAAAGGATCTGTCACTTATTTCCTACATAGATGCAGATTGGGCAGGTTGCATTAATGACCGACAAAGCACTAGTGGAGCAACATTATACCTAGGTGAGTGTTTAGTATCATGGCTAAGAAAGAAACAATCATCAGTATCCTTATCTACATCCGAGGTAGAGTATATTGTAGTAGAAACATGTTGTGCATAGTTTCTATGGATGAACCAAACTCTGACAGATATACAGTTTGAGTATGATGATCCCATTCCAATCTATTGTGATAATACAAGCGCCATCAGTATCTCAAAGAACCCGGTGTTTCACTCCAAAAAGAAGCACATTCCAATCAAGTATCACTTTCTACGGGAACAGGTTGCAGAGAAGAACATAAAATTTGAATATGTGTGCACAAAAGAACAAGTGGTAGACGTCTTTACACAACCCCGTCCACGGGAAACCTTTGAGGATCTTCGCCAGATACTCGGAGTAATTTCTACTCCAAAATGAATTTTTTTGAATGTTTATCTTATATGTCTTATATTTACATGAGGAAGCACCATAAAGAGCACAGTTCAGGTTGGGAGATCAGTTTTAGGAAGAGTTCTATTAGGGGGAGCATCCCTAGATGGAAAGATCATTTTCCATTGATGATAAAGGGGGAGAGATTTATCAAATGCAAAGGTAAATTGTTGGAGAGAGGTCATAGAGGTATTCTTCCAAGGGGAGCAATTTTCACAAGGGAAGAATGAGTGATATGACTTCAGAGTGATACCCTTTGTCAAAGGGGGAGATATTATTCATATGAAGTGAGAGATAGTAATCAGAGGCTTATAAACACAAAGCAAAATTAAAGGCATGTAGAAAGGGGGAGCAGCCCCAAGGAGAGTTCAGTCAGGGGCAGAAGCCCCAAAGGGAGATACCCTTTGTCATTGATGTCAAAGGGGGAGAGATAGAAACATTCATGAGGAGTATAAGCATGAACGTTATCATGACTAAGTGTTGCCATCAATGCCAAAAGGGGAGATTGTTAGATAGTTGGCTTAGGTTGATGGTCATTTGGTATGGATTATTGGTTTTTATTGATGTCTATGATTGGATATTGATATTGTAGATTTATTTCAACCCTTGGTGATTGATATCAACCCTTGGAGAAATTCTGGTAGTGAATTTTGGTAGCACAAAGGTTTGGGTAATGGACCCAAGGTTGTTTCATGTATAATGGTATTATTTTTAATATATTTGAAGGTAATACTATTCTATATGGATATTACATGTCATTCCATTTCTGGTGGTATGTGGAACGTCACATAGATTCTCACGGTTAGAGAGTTATGGCCATGAGAAGTTGGAGAACCCAGGTTTGGTTAATGGACCCAAGTTTTTTTGAGGGATAATGGTATGAGTTTTGATATATTTGCAGGTAAGAATATTCTATATGGATAGTACATGTCATTCCATTTCCATTTGTATGTGGAACGTCACATAACTCCTCACGGTTAGAGAGTTATGGCCATGTGAAGTTGGAGAAACCCCATGAGTCATCTAGAAGCCCCAAAAGGTCAAAGTAGTCAAAGTGGTTTAAGAGATTTTAGAAGGTAAATAATAAATTGAAGTGATGAGTGTACTATAAGTCAAAGTGAATACAAAATAAATTATTTAAATAATAAAGTTAATAGAGAAATTACTAAGTTGACAAGTGGTTAGAAGTGGGTTAACCCTAAAATAAGGGAAGTGGGTTAATATGGTTAAAAGGTAACCCCTTGAGGAAGCTACATGAAAGTATAAATAAGAGGAACGGATATCTCATTTTAATCACACTTGATCATATTGAATATATACGAGTGACTAAGGTAACTAAAGGATATCTAAGATGAATTTTAGAGGGAAGGTGAAGTAAAGAAGGTCAAAATTCAAGGGAGGATAAATTCTTTTGATGATGATTTCTAAGGTTGTTTGGACATGTTTTTGTGACAGGTTATTCATATAGGTTTGGTGCATGGTTGATGCACTTATTCATGGTACAAGTTGATGTACAGGTTGGTGCATGGTTGATGCACTTGTTTATGGTACAGGTTGATTACAAGTTGTTTGGTACAGGCTGGTGTATGGTTGATGCACTTGTTTATGGTACAGGTTGATTACAGGCTGAGGTACAGGTTGATGCATGGTTGATGCATGGTTCAGGTTGATTGGTACAAGTTTACAGTAGTATATCTCAAAGTGATAGTGTGATAGTGGTTCCATCATTCTACTTATACATCAAGTTGGTTGGATGGGGCAATGATAAGTGGTTGTAGATGGAGAAAATACGGGGTTGTATCCTCCTTCTGGTTGTATCAAGAGAATTAGGGAGTTGGACCTTCCCTTAGGTTGCAGCTTGAGAACATAGGGGGTTGTAGCCTCCTTCTGGTTGTAGCCAGAGAATTAGGGAGTTGGAGCTTCCCTCAGGTTCCAGCCTGAGAAACTAGGGGGTTGGAGCCTCCTTCCAGTTGTATCTAGAAAACAAAGGAAGTTGGTGCTTCCAATGAATGTAATTCTTAGAGACGTATAAGAAAAATCACTCTATGGTTTTCTCTCGCTTTGGGTTTCCACGTAAAACACTAGTGTACTATGTATGTGTGTGATTTCTCATTTCTTCATTGTTTATTTACTCTGCAACTATTGGATGATAATTCTACATTGATATAACACTTGCATTTTATGGTGAAAAAGGATTAAATTTATCTATTACTGATTCACCCCCCCTCTCAATAATCCAAAAAGCATGACCTTGAGAACAACAATGACATCATTTTTGGGAAGTTGAAGCAAAACAGAGCATAAACAAAGTATAAAACTGAGAGCAACATACCAAACACAACAACAATAACAAAATTGACATAATGATTTACGTGGAAACCTAATACCAGAAAAAACCATGGGGCAATGATAATCGATGTTCTTATTGTTCAAGGGAAAATTACAATAGCCAACACCGACATACAACCATCCTCTCCTCACATACACACAACACCTCAATATTGTGTCTTGCTCTCACACACTCACTGCACATTGCACTCCACAATATTGTGTCTTACTCACACACTCTACACACAATACACTCTCACCTCTATGGGTATGCTCGTATATATAGCATCTCTCAAATAGTTAGACTAACTGATTATAATTAGATCCACCAGTTACACAATATGTTCACAAAAGAGTGCATGCATGCATAATATAAACTTAGTTGGTGTGCATGTGCATGTGCATGCCACCACATGGAAATTAGTTGGCACATTCTCAAGAATCTCCACCTTGAAAATAATTTACCTAATATATCATGCCCCCGAATTAATTCATCACCTTTTCTACAAGCCAAGAGAAACAAAACACCATCACAGCTCCACAACTTCTCTAACAATATTGTTAGGTGAACATGCTTCCATGACTCACTCCAGTATGGACCATTCTATCTCTATCAATAACTTGTCTAAAACTGATGCACTTGTCCCATTCTGATACACTGGATTGTTAGTCAAATGCATGACACTTTGACCACCACAAAACATCACATCATGTACCTTTCCAAAATTAGCCAATAGATCCTTGCATTCTTGAAAGACATAACCTGAGTTAGTTCTCCTCTTGTCCAAATATCATGAATCATAACCATAGATTAAATCACTCCAACCATTGTAGGTGGTACTTGTGCTTCTGTGTTTGAAGCACCCATTTCCATGCTCTTCACCTGGTTTTTCCATTTGTCTACTGACAAAACCATTTGCATGTGAAATGTTGACCATTTCCCATCGTAATCATCAAAATTCCTACTAGCATATAATACTTGAGACACATAAACCTTTTCTTCTTCATCAGTTAGGACATAAACCTGAAGAAAAAATTTCAATGGAAAGCCAAAGGGATTTTACCGGTTTCACATTATTCATACCGAATTTCCTAAGTATCTTTACCACATACTTCTGTTGTGATAACCAAGCTTACCATATTTCCTGTATCTGTGTATTTCCATGTCCAAGATTTATTTTGTTGCTCCTAGATCCTTCATAACAAATGTCCTAACCAATTAATCCAACCTGTTGACCTCAACCATGCTTGTGCTTGCAACAAGCATAACATATGACACCAAGATAATGAATATACCACAAACACAATGGTTATACTAACTTCTTGTCAAATTTGGCGCACCATGAAGGAATCAAACATCTTATACCATTTTCCTGGCATGCTTCAAGCCATATAATGATTCTGGAGTTTGCAAACAAATCTTCTGTTGCGATTCTGAACTAACCATTTTGGTTGTTTCAAATACATCCTCTTTTCCAAAAAAATCCATGTAAAACAATTTTAACATCTATCTATACTAACTCGAGATCAAGTAACACAACTAGTGCTAACACAACATGAATAGAAACAAGCTTTTAACAACTGGTGAGAAACTTTCATGTAAATCAATACCTTCCAAATATTGTTATGCTACCAGTCATGCTTTGAAATTTTCATCTGAAAAGGAGATTCATCAAGCATTGCATCTATGTACATGATGATTTTGTGGGTAGTAGGGTCCCATAGTCTACACCCATTAACATCATCACCATATCAAATATCTACCTGTTTGATATGGGTCCAACTTAGAGTGTTCATAAAAAACATAAGCATCACAATTGAATAATTTCACATTTGGGTAATTACCAGATGACCTTCTCATACCTCTTCCTGAATATTCCTGTCTTTTGTAACCGAAGGTGATTGAGTTACCAAATATCATAACCGCTTATGTCCACAACTATTGTTGCAACTTGGCATTACTAAACATGTCTATATGATCTCAGCTTCCTTGCAATACTTTCCAAGTTCCATGGATATGAACCTACCTTCATCATATATTCTCAAACACTTGATTGACCTACCAACACATGAACCTTTCTACAGACCCACCTTTATAACCTAGACACACAACTCCAACTCAAACTTTTCATTCGAATAACATTGACCAAATTCGGCCAAACCAACCCAAGTGAAACTTTGTCACTCACCTCCAGGGACTTTACAGTGGAATCTCAGAGTTCCACCTTAACATGAACATTTTGTTGACCAAATCCGACCAAGCCAGCTAAGTAATCCTTCATTGCTTACCTCTAGGCCCATTTAAAATGGAGTTCACCAAGCCTTTTATAGCCTTCATTACATGAAATCCATGGACACAATACCACGAGATAACCAAAAAAATGGACCCAAAAAACCACCTGCTTTGACCTAAAAACATATTTAACTCATTAACTCTTTCACCGAGTTAAGGCTAACCCAACATACATGCCCCCCCACAGATTCAATCTACCTAAATCTATGTCTAGGATTTTCATTGATGACCTGATAAACCAGGGGTACGCATACCTATCTAGGTCTTACAGACATGTTCCCATTTACATGCAATCAATAATTGTTTACATCTCCAAAGTAAATACATTTTTTTCTCATTATTTCATGGTGACTCAACCATCACTGCCCTGCACCTTCTATGTGAACACAAGTGGTGATACACAATAGACAAAAAAAAATTCAGCAGCCATATATATAGCTTAATTTTCTTCTTTGTGTATTCCTCTTTGGATGCTTGTTATATTTTCCAACAATCCTTCTTGAGATGCCTAGATTTTCCACAGAACCAACATTTTTCCTTACCCTTACTATCTTTTGACTTAGACCTCTTTGTACCTTTTTTATCTTTCCCTCCTTATGTAGATCGACCTGTGACCACCATTACTTCTACTGTTGAGTTTTCTTTACTGGTCATCTCCTCATCTCCTCAGACAACAAAACTCCCACAACAATGTCATAATCAATGGCATCTTTTGAGCTAAACCACATAGTTGTGACCAGATGATCCCAAGACTCATTGGGAAATGAAAATAGTAGTGTAACCACCTTTACGTTATTTCCATACTAGATAATTGACAAATCACAGTATTGAAAACATTCAAGTGATCAACAATTTTCGTACCTTCTTTCATCCACAAGCTATACAACTGCCTCTTCAAGAAGATTTTATTTGTCAAGAACTTTTTCATATACAAACTCTCCAGTGTGTTCCACAAACCTGTTGTTGTCTCCTCTTCACCGATGTTAAACATCACTTCATATTCCAAACACAAACAAATGGTATTGAGAGCTCTTGCATCCAGATCTTCCCAATCCTCATATGTCACGCTTGTTAGTTTCTTGATATTTCCAACCAACTCCTTTTGCAATCCTTGTTGCACAAGTAGATCTTGCATCTTAAGCTTCCATAGCACAAATCTATTCTTGCTGTTGAATTTCTCCACCTCAAACTTATAACTCTCATTGAACTTTCAAGCCTCCTTAAATGATTTCACAATGAAATATCACTCCACGAATTTCATGTGATTGCTCCACCTCAATTTTCACAGGTATCACACCCACCCAAAATTTGCAGACAACAATGATTACATTCTATCTCCTCTCTCACAATGAATCTCTTCTAGCACATGAGACACAACTCTTTGTGTGCATATTAAGTAGAAACTTTCCCTTGTAAGTATCGCTCATTCATGCAATGGTTGGCTCCCTCTTGCACTCACATCTTTGTCACACTTGCATTGCATCAGGTAGGCTACCTCACCAGAACAACATCTCAAACAACATAGCATGGTCACCCTCTTTCACAGAAATTGCCTTGCAAATCTCAATATCACATATCACCCCTCTTCCAACACACAACACTCAGATCGCCCAAATGCTCTTTTCATATACCAAGTTCAATGTTCCTCCTAATGGGTGTCGAAAGCGTTAGAGAAAAGAATAATTCCCCTACAATGAAATCAGATCTCGTCCTCACATGTCGGATCTCATCCAACTCGAATCACCTTCTCTGATACCACTCATTGGGAAGAAGAAGGAAAACAAAGCATAAAACTGAAAATAACAAACCAAACATAGCAGTAATCACACAATTGACACAATGATTTACATGGAAACCCAATACGAGAAAAAATCATAGTGAAATGATAATCGATATTCTTATGTTTCAAGGGAGAATTACAATAGCCAACACCGATATACAACCATCCTCTCCTCACATACACACAACACCTTAGTATTGAGTCTTTCTCTCACACACTCACTACACATTTGACTCCACAGTATTGTGTCTTGTTTACACACTCTACACACATTGCACTCTCACCTCTATGGGTATGCTCATATATATAGCATCTCTCAAACAGTTAGACTAACTGATTATAATTAGATCCACCAGTTACACAATCTGTTCACAAAAGAGTGCATGCATGCATAATGTAAACTTTCTAATGTGCATGTGCATGTGGGTTATGTACTTCTGAGGCTATCCTAAATCCATACACAACATCCAGGTGGACATTGGTGGTCGCCAACCTATTCCAATTGGATTATTTTGGAATTTTTCATGTCAGTACATCTTTTTGTACTTCCAGGGTCGTTTTGGGGCATTAAACAGTGTTTTCTTGGCTTGCCACAGTCAAAGTATATATGGAGTCAGAGTTTGATAGTATAATGCATATTTCTCGAAAAGACCTTTCCATTGGGCTATCACATGCCTAAAACGAAGATCGTATGAAAAAGTTTCAACATCGATAAGTTGGTGTACTAACTTACCCCAACGGGGCCCACATGAATTTTGGCACTTCATCTTCTAGTGTTACATTTTTGGATGTCTAGGGTTTTGGCATTCGTGCTTATCATAAAAAGGCCTTCAGAGCCTCATTGTACTCATCTTCCTATGAATGAGCATATCCATCACATCTCTTCTCAGATATAAAGATGCCACCATTCTAACACGTCTTGCACTCTATATTTTTATATTCTCTCTACATTTATTTCATTAATAGAAATCATGTATTGTTGTATTTTTCTATTTTTTGCAATTTTTATGTGTATTTCGTTGTAATATCTCTTCTTTCATTTCGTTCCAAAAATAATCCGGATCAAATGCATAGTTCTATCCATCAAACTATGGTATTCAACTTTTATACATATTGTTGCTATCCATTATCTACCTTCCAGTGGTTAAATTGTTTCCTGAAGGAGCCTGCTCTAATACCAATTGTTAGAATACTAAGAGGGGGACTGAATCAGTATGAGCACTTTTACCACTTTTAGCCATAATATATAAACTTCAACTTAATCAACAATATATCATCATCATATCATCAATATATCATCATCATATCATCAATATATCATCAGTATATCATGAGCATATAAACATAATCAACATTACATCAAGTACACAGTACACCATAATTTACATGGAAACCCAAATGGGAGAAAACCATGCAATGTTTTCTTATATATCAAAGAATACATTCATTGGAAGCACCAACTTCCCAATTCTCCAGCTGCAACTAGAAGGAGGATATGACCCCCTATTTATAGGCTCCAACCTGAAGGAATCTACAACTCCTTGAATTCTCTATCTCCAACCAAAAGGAGGATACAACCCCTTGATTCTCAGGCTCCAAACTGAAGGAATATCCAACTCCCTGATTCTCTGGCTCCAACTAGAAGGAGGCTACAATCCCCTTTCCTTGCCCTGTCCTGTCGCCCTGAAAAACAAGTGTAGAACAATTGTCACTACCACAATATCTACCACTATCATTGTCATTATCACTATAACTTTCACTGTCACTGTCACGGTCACTGTCACTGTCACATAAACATTTAACCTATCAACCTATAACTTTCAACCTGTCACTGTATCTAACTTGTCACTGTAAACCTATCACATCAACCTATCCCTGATAAACAATACTCAACCACATCCTCTCACATGGATCATGTACCAAGGACACCTCTTAACTAGATGTCTAAAATCACCAATGCATGCCTCTACCAAGCATGTACCAAACCATCAACCTGTACCATACCAAGCATCAACCGTGTACCAAAACAAATGCATCAACCATGCACCAACACCTGTACCAAACCATGCATCAACCCTGCACCAATGGTTGTACCAAACCGTGCATCAACCATGCACCAACACCTATACCAAACCATGGATCAGCCATGCACCTCGACATGTACAATATTCCTCAACTATCAACCATGTATATCAAGTACCAATCATGTACCATACCATTTATCAACCCTATACATCAACAATGTACATCGACACAGGTACCATACCATGTACCAACAATGTATCTCAACCATATACCACATCACTCAATCATTCTAGATACCATGTACCATAAGATATACCAAGCAAGTGTTGTCAATGGTGTAAATTAAACAAGTACCAACATCACTAAGAGAATTATCTCATACATGTGCTTTCATATACCAAGTGTATTCCTCAACCATGCACCTAATATGTGTCTCAAGAATGTGTCAATGCATCAACAATAAACCAAATACTAGCCTCAAGCATGCACCATAACATCATCAACATGTAACCCTCAAAACATGCATATAAACATACATGTAACTCTATAACATACCTGGTGTATGTGATCTCATACATGTAGTCCTTCCTCAACTTCAGAAACAAGAGAATAGCTTCTTCATCAAACTTTACCTTAGTATCATGGGACTAGTTTTTGGATTAGTCACAAACCCTAACTTCAAACAAGAATAACTTTGTACTTGTAATGAATAAAGGTCTGAAATGTGTACCTAATGTTATTCAATATATCCTCTGCAATTCCTCCAAGTTTCACTGCTTGGAACGTCCCATAAAAGGAGTTGTATCAAAAATGATAGACCTTGTTGAATTATATCTTGTTCTAAAGAGCTAACTTGTAGAGAATTCCATGCACAGAATATTTGATATCTAAAAAAACAAAAAAACTGACTGTAATCTATCCAATGCATTTTGTATCACTCATTTGGATCATCTATGAAGAAGTTATGACTATTTTACCTATAACACCTATTTGAGACTATTTTTCGGACTAGCCAAAAACCCTATTTTCCACAAAGTGTATCTCAGAAGATACTACAACCCAAAATCTAAAATATTTACCACAGGTACCTTGACATGTTGTCTCAACCTCCTCCAATTTTCACTATCTGGATCATTCTAGAAAAAACGTTATAGAGAAAATGGAAAGATGACTTTTAAATAACATACCTTAGAACACATCATTAGAAGACTTCATCCTCCCTTGGAATTTTTTATTTCTTTACTTCATCTTCCCTCTTAAATTCTCCTCATATCTCCTTGGTTACCTCAGATAGGAATCACTTACTCACATAGAAGATATTCAATAGAAGTTGTGTGTGAATGTACTTATGAGTGACTTCTTAAGGTGTATATATACTTTTTCTAAGTAACCTCTTTCCTTACAAGGTTTTCAAACAAGAAAGCTCAAATTTGTACAACCTGGTAAGATCCTAAGCACGTTCTTGCAACTTGAATTGTTGATGATATTACCAAGTTGTACAAATTTGACAACTTTGGGTCATCATCTTTTTCAACATTTTTTGTTGCTCATAGTGATGACTTGAGAAAACTTTGGCATGAGTGGTTTGGCCATCTAAACTATCGTTCATTGCAACAACTATGTAATAAACAGATGGTGACTGGTCTTCCTCTTGTTTCATGCAGAGATGGTGTTTGTGTCGGTTGTGTTCTTAGCGAACATCATCAGGACATTTTTGAAAAACGTGCCTCTTGGCATGCCTCAGGCCCTTTGCAGCTTGTTCACAGTGATTTGTGTGGTCCAATTTCTTCTCCTTCTTTTTCTGGGTGAAAGTATTTCTTAACTTTCATTGATGACTTTTCCAGATGTACTTGGGTTTACTTATTAAAACTTAAGAGAGAAGTTTTTGAAAAACATTTGACCTACAAGGCCCTTGTAGAAAAGCAATCTGGACATCAAATTCAAAAGTTAAGAACAGATAATGGAGGAGAATATGTGAAAATTAATTTTACAAGTTACTGCACTACACAGGGCATCTAAATGAAACACGTTGTTCCATATACACCACAACAAAATGGTGTTGCTGAGAGAAAGAACCACACATTAAAAGAAATGGCTAATTGTATTATCCAATCTAAGGGATTAAGTCTAAAGTATTGGACAGAAGTAATAAACTGTACAAATTACATAGTAAATCAAACTCCCACAAAGGCTCTTAAAAATATAACACCAAAAGAAGCTTGGACTAAAATCAAACCAGATGTAAGTCACTTCCGTGTATTTGGCAGTATAGCATGGGCTCACATTCCTGATGAGAAAAGGAAAGCATTGCAACCTAAAAGTGAGAAGTGTATATTTGTTGGTTATTCTGAAGTTGTCAAATGTTATAGACTTCTTCAAACACATTGTAATGAAATTATTAATAGAAGAGATGTTAAATTTGATGAAAATGTCTTGGCCTGTGAGCCTAATTCGACAATTCTTCCTTCTTCGGCCTGCAAGCCATCTTCAGTGTTTGTGCCTTCTTCTATTCCTATTATGGTTCCTTCTTCAGATGATGATAGTGAGGATGAGAATCCACCTCCGCCTGCTCACCTTCCTCCATATGATTCCTTTGAACCTGAACCAACACCAATTCCACAACTTCCTAGATGGGTCCGTTCAACATGAGAAGCAGTTGGTGATCTTGTGGGCAATCCTTTATATCAGCGTCGGACACGTTCACAGTTCCAATGAGCCTCTTCTCTGTTAGCTCAAGTTTCATAGAATCGTGATCCAGAGACATTTGCAGAAGCTTCGGGTCATCAATATTGGGATACAACAATGAATGAAGAGTATCATTCTTTAATGGCCAATGATACTTGGGATATTGTACCTCTTGCAAAAGGAAGAAAACTTATCAGATGTAAATGGGTCTACAGAACTAAGTATGCATCTGATGGAAGTGTTGAAAGACACAAAGCTCGGTTAGTTACCAAAGGATTTTCCCAAGTTGAAGGAATTTCCTATAATGAAACCTTTTCCCCTGTACCCAAAATGAATTCCATCTACCTTGTTATTTCCCTTGCTGCCTCACATAAATGGGAGGTCCATCAAATGGATGTTAAATCCACCTTCTTGCACGAATATTTGCAAGAAGAAATATACATGGAACAACCTCCTTGCTATGTCCAGAATGAGTCTAGCCTTGTTTGTCGCCTTAAGAAATCTCTTTATGGTCTTAAGAAAGCTCCCCAAGTTGGGTATGCCAAAATGGACAACTTTCTTCGTGACACTGGATTCTCTAGATGCCATTCTGATCCTAATGTCTATACCAAGAAAGTAAGAATCTATATCATAATCCTTTTCCTTTATTTTGATGACCTTATCCTTACTGGTAGTGACTCAAAACTTTTAAACCGTGTGAAAACCATCCTTAAGAAGAAATTTGAAATGACAGGCTTAGGTTTTTTGCACTATTTCCTTGGGCTCCAAGATTTGCAAACCAATGAAGGAATTTTTATTTCCCAGTCTAAGTATGTGTGTGACCTTATTCACCACTTTCACATGGTTGATTGTAAACCATCCCCTTCTCCCTTCCAGTATGGAGTCAAGCTTACTGCCACCTTTACTTTTCCCAAAGTTGATGCCACCCTGTACTGTCAGTTAGTTGGTATCCTCTTATACTTGAATCATACTCGTCCTGATCTTTCCTTTGTTGTTGGTATTGTTTCCCGGTATATGAAAACACCTCATGAAATCCATTGGAAATAAGCTAAAAGGATACTCTGCTATGTCCGTGGTACAGTTTAGTTTGGGATACAATACAGTTCAGGGGGGACTCCTTTATTGGTTGGTTTCACTGATTCAGATTGGTTCGATGACCCTGATGATATGAAGTCTACTGCTGGTTATGTTTTCAGCCTTGGTTTAGGATATGTCACTTGGGTCTATAAGAAACAACAGGCTATTTCAATTTCTTCAGCAAAAGTAGAGTACTGAGCAACAGTAAATGCAAGTCAGGAATCCTTGCAGCTTCGACATATCCTTTCAGAGTTTGGATTCGAGCAGCAGTATCTGACCATCCTTTGGTGCGACAATCAGAGTGCCATCAAGCTCACCAAAGATCCAACTCAACATCAGTGCAGCAAGCACATCGAGCTACACATGAACTTCATCATAAAGCTCATTCATGATCAAGTTATTGAAGTTCTGTTTTTCCCTAAAGAAGATCAAGTTGCAAACATTTTCAAAAAGACTCTTACAGAAGCGAAGCTTTCCAAACTTTGATCTATGTTAGGAGTTCATGAAGTTTTCATTAAGGGGGGATAGGCTCTAATGCCTCTTTCCTTCTCCTATTGTGTCACTATTATAAATCCTTCAATCCTATCCCAAGTTGTTCTTAATGGGGGATGTTAGGATATTTAGACACTTAGGATTTAGTTAAGATCTACTTGGTCTAATGTGTCGTTAGGTTAATGTGTGTTTCTTAGTGTGTTTCTTTAGTATGCATTTGTAGTTAGGAAATCCAACGGTCACGATATGTTCCCGACATAGAGTGATTTGACAGTTCATATTCTCCTCGATCTTAATGGCCATTGATCCATGGCTTAACACCCGATTGGTCCATGATCTCTATTTAAAGAGCGTGGAGGGTCATTTTCCGATGATCAGTTGTGAGAAACTCTCTTGTAAAATCTCTTTGTAATATTTTTCTTTTGCATTAATAAACTTCTCCAAGTGGTTGTGTTGGCTGGGGCCATGGATGTTTCGTTGTAGGGGTTTTGCCACATCAAAACATAGGTGTGTTGATCTTTGATCTGGTTGTGTGAGTGGTTACTAAAGGTGTTTGTCCTCTGTTAGAATACCTTTGTTGTCGAACAAGGCTTTGAGATTACTTCAGAATCATAGATGTTGAAATGTTGTTGGTAGATGAAGTGATGCAAAAATCATTTCATGAATTGGGAACAAGACCAAAAGTACCCACTCAGATCATAAAATTCATGAATTCAATTTCTAGAGAAACTTTGTCAAGGGAAGGTGTTAATGACATAAAAACAATGGTGATGGAAACTGAAAGAATCTTCACAAAGAGGAATCTAATAAAACAACCTAAAAATGAATGCATAGCACTGAAAAGGAATGTGGAATTTTTTTCCAACAAATTTGAGAATTTAGTGAAAATGGGGTTACCTTCAGCCTGGGATAAAAATGGAAAGTTATTGTTATATAAAAACTACAAAAAACGTTTGTTTATTGCTAGAGAAAAAGATGATAAGTTTCAGAACATGACCAATACTCTAAGAGGTCAACTATTGTGATCTACTCATATATGAATTCTATGTCTTATGGCAGACAAAGAACTTATTCTCACATACCCCTACATATGAAAAATACACTAAGTTGGATATTGCATTCAGACAGATGAAATATTTTAGTTACCCTTCATATGCAACTTGGAATCTTCTCCTCCAATTGTTGGCAGGGTGACTCATCAAAGAAGAAAAAAATTAGGAATTGACTCCTCCAACTATCCTATTTCTAGGGAGTCAAAGATTTTGTTGTATCTCAGTTTTCTAAAAAATAGGATTGAATAATAATTTTTGGTTTTTACTTATCTTGTATAAATGTTCATGTGAACTCAATGTAAAAGGAGTTTTTTGGGCCTGATCTTAAGTCTTAATAAAAAATCTCTACAAGTTTTGAAGACTCAAACTTTTGTGTTTCAGATTATGTGATTTCTCTTTCTCTTTTTTACCTCCATGCTCTTAATTTATTCTTAGATGTATCTACTTCCATGAATTTGATGATTTAGTACAACAACTACCATCATAACACTACAAAGGTATCATTAAAAGTTTCAAATTTCTTCAAAAATACCGAGTATAAAAGGAGACCTATGTTTATATTTTATTATTCTTTTTTGAATTAAAATAAGTATTATTTCAAGTTCAAACTATATTCTGGTTTTAAGATACATAAAAAAACATTACTTCTTCTTACTGAAAATTAAGTAATATTTATCAGAGGGTACATTACTTTAATTTTCAAATTTTTTTCTCCACATTCTTATTTCATCTTTTGAAGTTTTGATTGTCTGAAACATAGAATGATTTTCCTCCTCATATTAAATCTTTAAAAATTTAAAGACTAAATATACAAGCCTAGATTAGCAACAAAAAAACTTTGTTTTGGACGGATCTACTAAAAAAAGAAATCAATTAATTTAATGGATGTCTTAGCATAGTTTCTTGGCCATAAACATCTCAAGGGTTACAACAGAGGGGATGAATGATAAGTGACCCCCGAAAAATTCTATATCGATAGGTGTGGCCTAATCTTATGGTTGAGATCCCATAGCATCCCTTCTCCCTGACAAACCTTCACCAAAATAAAATCCCCGTGATAAGAATCTAGTTGTTCATGGTAAAAGCATCGATGGTGGAGATTTTATTGAGGGTTTCCATGCATGAAAATCCCTACAACATAATCTATTTCATCAAATGAGTTTCTGCAGATTGAACAACTGATGGCATACAACAAGAAACTCTGATGATGAGCAAAGGAGTGGTAGATGAGGCTCTGGTTCTCATGCACCAAAATATTTAGGTAACAGGAAAATCATGAGCTTATGTTGATGCCATATCCTACAACCAAAACTCCATTGTCACTCCATCAACATGCATGTTGCATCCAACTTTTTACAGGTGAATTCGTGTCTATCTTTCATTTTCCTTTGACTCCAAATCCTAAACCAAGTATACTTATTTTTCTTCATTTTCATTCATTCCATTACTTCAAACATTTTATAAAGAACCTCTATATATATTCACCCCATGTCTTCAAATATCATCATCAAATTCATCAACATCTCCACATAAATCCAAGAACAATGAGGTTCCACATGGATTATACCAACTACTCTAACCATTCCCTTTGTCATTTCTACCATTGGAACCATTATCGTCCTTTATATGAATCCATGGCTCATGATGCCAAATTGTATGGATAATTCAATGTCCATATTATCTTGAGAATTAATCCAAACAATTGGCATGGGTGACACCCTGCTCTTGTCCTCAATGCTCACACTCATGAAAAACATATATTCAAATTAAAAATTAAGTCCCAAAGGCTCTTCCTTTAACTTCATGCAACCCATTTTATTTCTCTTCCACAATATCCTACATGGAAATCTCCTACATTTTCTCCACTTATGTTACTATCCTACAACACATGGAGACTTTATCTTCTGGCCAACACACATTTTCACCAATTTATTCAACTCTACATATGGATATTCTTATTATTCATGTACTTCTCATTTATTCTATCATTTCCTTATCTTAATCAATCCATTTTACTTTCCCAATCATAATGATGTACTCAAGATTACAATCTCCTTTACATGTAGTGATAAACATGCTATTGTCTTTATTAAGGGAAGCCTTAGGCATCCTTCCATCATCACCTATCGTAGATTTCAATGAAATGATACTTCTACTAACATCCTATGCAAATGATTTTTCCTCCAACACACTCTTCTTGCACTTTGATTTTCACATCCAAACTTACATATCTTTCCTTCTCCTTGCTTTACACCTATAACTTGTTGTAGGGATACATCTTGAATCAACCACTGGTTGGTTATTAAACCATTAAGACTCTTAGGTTCCTTAGACAATCTTGCCATATTTTCCTTTATATCATCCATTCCTTTTAGACTCAACATTTCTTCTTATAACCCTATTCTAGTATTTTTCTTAGTCATAGGCAATTGAGAAAATATTCCTTCTTCAAAACAAGATGGTTGAAAATGCCATTTTTCATCTTCTTTTCCACTTGCAAATCTAGTCTAATTAATGTCTTTCTTTTGTTTACTACCTACAACTATGAATGAATTATCATTAAAGTAAACAAAACATTGGAGATTTGGCCTCCATCTTCCTCTTCTCTTGGCTTACTATTTTCCATTTTTACATCTTCTATACACACAACAACCGTAGGTTGGTGGTCTTCTCCTCTCCTCATCTCTTCAATCTGCGTCATCTCTTTTCTAATTCAAAGAAATTCCTCCTCTGAAATCTCTTTCTCATAATATGCTACTTCTAATCCATTCTCCTTTTCTGTTGCTAAACTAGTAGTATCCTTATATTTTTTATCTCTGTTAATTTCTTCTTCTATTACAACATTAGAAGAATTCTTATATGTTTCCACTTCTATTCCAGTAGCTTCCTCATCCAACAATTTGTGCTCTTCAAGTGTGAAATCCATCACATGCATAACTACATCTACTTGCATATTGGATGCAATTTTTCCCTCCTCCACGTGTAACCTTGCTGCTACAATTATCTCCTAATAATCATTATCCTCTTTTGCCATGTACTTGCCATTTTTCTCACCAATTTTGATGTTTTCTTCATCAAAACAAGTTTATTTCTCTACTTCTCCAAAATTTAAGATTTATTTTTCTCCAACAGCTTCATCTTCATATTTTATCCCTTTTCTTTTGCTTATGCTCAAGAGAAGCAACCTTGGCATCTCCTCCATGTGCCCTCCAATTTCATTTCCATCTTTTGCAGCTTCAATGTTGCTTTCTACACTTGCACATTGATAAATAATCAAATCATTAGCTAAAATATGGATCTCTACAAGATGCTTCTCCATTTTCTCTTTTGCAACCTTAATAGATGCATCAACAACTTCAAGGGTTGCCTTCTTCTCCATTGTTCCTATTTCTACTATGATAGTATCATCCTCAAATTTATCATATCCAATGATCACCATGGGCCCTTTTCTCATGTGCATACTCTTCATGAAAGTAGAATTCCTCTTATTCACAACTCAAATTCTCAATGGCAATGTTTTCAATTTTTCCCTCATCTTCCATAACTCTCTGTAATGTTCCTGACTTGGCTAGTCTAGGAAACACTGCTAGTGTGTGTGTACGCTCAAAGGTTTACAGCATATAAATGATCATACAAATAAAAAACGCAACAAAGGACTACAAAGTTTGTATTATGATATCTCTGTGGATTACAAAATGGCCGAATGCAGCTACATAAACTGACAATACTCGACTAGATCAACAGACAAAGGATCTTAGCTGGAATACAAATAAGCAACTACGGCTAAATAAAATAACAACACTCGGCTAGGTCAAAAGACAAAAGGATCTTAGCCGGAATACAAATAAGCAACTAAAAGATAATACCCGAAATATGGGAGCACTGCGGAATCAATGAAGAATGACGGAAGACCTAAATGATCTTCTCGGTGACTAGGGTGTGTCTTTCAACACCGAAATCAGCCAACTTGAGTCTTCCTCCTGGAATACACTGAACTATCTCTCTTGAGATGCACCTCTTCTCCTCAATGACAAGTCATAATCTGCATAATGATGAATTAGGTCACTAACCCTTCCTTTATAGCTTTCCAAAACCCTAAATCATGTTGAAACCCTAATTCATTGTTGACTTCCAAAACCCTAAATCACTGCTGAAACCCTAATTCA
>SNQJ01S0086853.1:5491-21519 GCA_010110895.2 Picea sitchensis
ATGCAATTTGCATTGCTCGAGTCTCCACTTATCCTAAATCAATTATCACAGTGGACAAAAGAAGAGAAGAAAAAAAGAAAAAACACAATGTTTCAATGTGCAACATCACCGACTAGGAAATTTAGAAGAAGGATGCCTACCCACCGACAAGTTAAAAGTAGCCAAGCCCATATGTGGCCTTGGGCAAACAAAGTTTATAACTTAATATTTAAACTCAAAAGCCTAAAAAAATGAATATTTAACCTTGGATTTAAGATTGCAGTGGTCAAAAGGGTGACAATAGGTAATTTTTTCCATACTTAGTGTATTTGTTCACATGGAACGAAATCCCAGCAATATCTCATGAATAATAATTCCAAGCGACAATGGGCACACTAGAGCGAGGGAAGATGTAATGTTCTCGAGCAGAGTTGCCAGGAACTTCGAAAATTTGCCCAACCAAGAGAAATAATAAATATGCAGAGAAAACCCCTCAAGAACTGATGAGAAAAGGCACTCTAATGATGGAAAATCCTCCTGGAATAAGTCTAGCCTCAGATCTTCCTTTCCCTAGTCAGATCAAACTCTTTATTCTCCAACAATGCACCCTATTTGCAAAAAAACCCCAAACTTGTGCCCTGCTTCCACAATATACTTATGAACTTGATCTAAAACTAAGTAGAACGGCGAGGGTGCGATCTTTCACCAGCTTGACCAAGCTTGGATCAAGAACAAATGAATCTTTCACCTCCTTGTTGATCTCTATCAAAACCCTCAAAACGTCTAAGTTGCAGAGCTCAAAGATGCAAAATGAGAAATGACATGAATGAGGAGTGAGGCGCCCTCCTCTACTTTTCTACCTCCATCTTCTAATTTTCACTTAAATTATTTAATTGGCTTATAAGGTTATTTACTTTATTTTCTCATCTTAGCCAGTTAGCTTTTTATTTTCCTCTTTTGCTAAAGTCACTTTAATAATATAACTTTTAACCCCATAGTGACCACTTTTGCACCTCTTAGTCCCCTTTTCCCACGAGACTATAGTCTAGAGGGGACAACTAGACTACTAAGTCTCTCCAGACACCTGTCAGGAGGAGGGGAACATTACAAAAGATGTGATCACACCAAGGTTAGACTTGTAAATTTTTTTAGACCCCAACCCAGTTTCAGTCTCGCTAATTTTTCAGCCAAAGTTAAATGCCAAACCCAGTTTCAACACTATTTCAGCATATGTTCCAACACTGTTTCAGCATATGTTCCAACATTGTTTCAGCATATGTTTCAACACTGTTTCAACATATGTTCCAGTACTGTTTCAACATATGTTCCAACACTGTTTCAGCATATGTTCCAGCATTGTTTCAACATATGTTTCAGCACTGTTTCAGCATATGTTTCAGCATTGTTTCAGCATATGTTCCAGCACTGTTTCAGCATATGAAAACTTAACAGAAAATAAACTTCAGAACTGAAACATGAGGATTCTGAACATCGTTTTCAATGCAGAAATAAAATATCAACAGTATGCAAAACTCATAAAATATAGACACAAAGATTTTCGGTCTAACTTCGACCCTAGAAAAACCCACAAGGGGAAAACTAGTGAGAGAGGGCTTTTTATTATTTATGAACTTCTGAGAAATTTCTTTTACAACATATTCATCTTCATAAATTTACACAAACTTATCTGGACTTTCTTTCGCTAAAATCCTTTTGAACAGTCCTGGAAAATGCTCCTCGATTTATGTCCCAGAAATCCGTACAACTGTACGGCTGTCCCAACAATTAATGTTGTACGAACTGTCTCAAAATTTGTGCCAAAACTCTGCTAAGACTGTACGGAAAACCCAACATGAACAACTCCTTGTAAACCGTGTTGTACGGCCCTCAAAATTCGTGCCAAACTGTACGGACTGTATGGAAATACACTCAGAAATTTATTACAGCAGTTAACTCGATTTCTGTGCCAATAAATGTTGTATGATAGCCTTGGAATGCATGACAATACTCTTAGAAATTGCAGTTGTTGTCCTCCTCGATTTCTGTGCACATTAAATGTTGTACGACCTCCACAAATCTGTACGGTACAACCTGTTCTTCCTTGCTGTCTGTTGCCTTGAAATCCGTACTGCTCTTTGCCTTGGGATGCATGCTCTCCTTCAGCAAATGTTGTCACTTTTCTTCAGCTCGACCTCTCTCTTGCTCTCTCTTGTTCTCTCAACAAGAATGCTTGAACTACCTAAGAATTGGGTGCGCCCTCTTGCCCTAGTCGACCTCATGAGGGAAGGTGAGGGGTTTTCTAATCTAACAGTTGAGATTAGATTAGATGGGTGGCTGAGATTTGGTGTCTCTTCACTCACCCTCACTTTAGTCATAAAGTTAACTTTTAATTTGCATCTAACAAATTAATTTGATTGGGACCCATTAGGCACTTTCTTCCCCTTAGGCTGGGGAAGAAACACTTGCCTTGGTACTTTATTTTAGTTAAAATTAACACTCCCTCATCACAGGGAAAGTGTTTCCCACCACTCCAAGCTTGTCTCGAAAAATACAAACTTGCCTCTGTGCAATGCTTTGGTGAGTATGTCTGCAAACTGCTCCTCTGTAGATATGTATTGTAGCTCCCGCATTTCGTCTCACGAACACCTTAATCCACCCGGATGAAGTGATACCAATCTCGATATGCTTAGACCAGTAATGAAAAACTGGATTCTCCAAGAATTTAATGCAACTCTGATTATCCGACAGGTAAAATCACGGTGAGCCTCAAAGGCTGCTGCCGACGATCCACCGGCATCTTGCGAAACCAAGGGGCCTCACAACTAGCATTGGCTGCCATATACTTTCGACCTCTACGAACTCAAAGCCAGCGACACCTTGGTGAACTAAGACACAACTGTCGATCCCAATCCGAAGCAACACCACGAAGTGCTTTTCACATTCTTGACACATCACGCTTGTCAGTGCAGCCAACGGAACGAACTCCATCCCCTCTCAGATAGTCTAGACCGTAATCCATTGTACCACAAAGATATGTGAGCACATGTTTTTCTGCCATCCAGTGCACTCTCCTTGGCTCCGCCATGAACTGACTGAGAGTGGTAACAACAAAACAAATATCTAAGCGCGGGTATTGACCAAATACATCGATGAACCAATCAACTAACGATACAAAGTAGAATCCACCAACTGTGACTTGGAAACTGTGAAGCTTCTTCCAGTCGGTAATCGTAGGAGTGGTCATGGGCCTACAACCCTCCATCCAGAAATATCGCGAATATGGGACACATACTTCCCTGTCCTAGGAAGATGTGTGTCAGGGCTCTATAAACCTCCAATCCAAAAGTAATGCATCCGGTCAATGCGTCATCTCGAACTCACGAAGCAAGGCTCTCTCCTTGCATTTAGCGATGAGTCTCTTTGCCCTGTAATAAAAGGTCATCCACATATGGTAGAAGAATGAGAGGATCCTCTCCAACCCTGATGAAGTATAGGTTGGGATCCACCTCACTCTTCTTGAAACCACAATGTAATGCAAGTATGTATCTATCCCATAATACTAATCTCTAGGATGTTGCTTCAACCCATACAATTCCCTATTTAGTATGCACACATGAGAATCTCTCCATGCACCTCAAAGCCCGGTGGCTGCCTCAATGTATACCTCCTCCTCAAATAAAGACCGATTCCGGGGAAATCCGGTCTTCACATCCATCTAGTGGATCTTCCAACCAATCTCTAACGCAATGGAGATCGCGCCTACCACGATCGAGGGTGTATGTGAACAACCGGTATAAGGTCTCATCGCAATGGACTAAGCTCAGCACCTTGAAAACCCTGAGCCACAAAGTGAGCTTTGTACTCCTCAATGCTGCCATCCACAAGATGCTTTAGCTTGTGAGCCACTTGGAAGTCACCATGACTTCCCCTCGAGATCTAGGAACAACTTCCCGGACATCATTCTTCATGATGGAAGTGTATTCTTCCATCATGGCATCTCTCATACCTATCTACTAGTGGCCTCCTCAAAAGTGGAAGGCTCAGGACTCCCGAATCTGCTCACCATGTGATGTAGTACCAAAACCGCTCGGAGGTTTACTCTCCCTCACTGCATGTCTAGGATTTCCCATTGAACCCTTTGCCTCCCTCAAAGTGTCACGAAGCCACTTGGGCTTGCTCTCTGAAGTAGTGTCCTGTGAAGGCGATCTCCCTGCTCAACCCCATCTAATGAAGACAATAATCCTATAGTATACTTTGTAGTACTCGATCCTGTAACCTACGGACCAGTAGCCTACGAACCAAAAACTTGTGCCTCTGTCACCTGTGAACCTGTAACCCCTGAAACCAGTAATCCTAAACTCTATGATACTGCACCCCGTGGTGAACTCACCTGAAGCTAAGGAGCATGCTGCTCTCCCTGCTCAAAACGTCATGACCTCCTAAAGGCTCTATCCTCAAATCTCACATCACATCTCACAACTGTCTTCCTCAAAGAAGGAAGGTAAATACAGAAAGCCTTTGAAATCTTGCTATGCCCAACAAATATCCCTCTCTGCCATGGGCTCCAACTATTTCCTCTTCTCAGAAGGGACAAATGAATAAGTGATGCACCCAAAATCCGAGGTGCCCACCTGGGGCTTCTTCAGGAGAAACTACTCCTCAGAGGAGTCATGCTCCCCACAACCACATGGACTCTTATTAGCGGATAAACCGTAGTGTAGCATGCCTCAACCCATGAAATAGTGTGACCACAGTCATGTAGCATGGCTCACACATAGCTAACAATGGCCATGTTCTTCTCTCAACAACCCCCATTCAGCTGCCCGGGTTGTAGGGAACAATCAACTCCCTCATGACGCCCTCTCACGCACAAAAACCATAAAACTCCTTGGAGGTATACTCACCCCCATTGTTAGATCTCAAGACCTACGATTTTCTTCCCTGTCACGGTTCTCCACAAGGCTTTGAACTCTTGGAACCGATCGAAGACCTGTCCTTTAGTCTTCATGAAGAAAATCTAGGACTTCAGAGAGAGTCATCAATGAATACAACATAATATGGGGATCAGATCCAGCGATCACAGAAAACAGCCGGAACCACATACATCTGAATGTATGAGATCAAGAATCCATGTATCTCACATCCCTTTGCTTTCGGAGAAAAGTAGTCTTGTTGTACTTTCCCAAGGTACACCCTTGCACAACTCATGGTGCTCACAGATTGAAATTTGGAACTCCAATCACCATCTCCCTCAGAATTCGCAAAGCCCCATGGTGCAAAATGTGCCATCCTCTTGTGCCATATCTCACATAGGTCCTTGCTGCTACTGGTAGAATGAATCAATGCTTGGAATGGATGGAACAAGAACTTGTACAGCATCTCATGTCTAGTACCAATCACTTTGGCGGAGGTGATGATAACAGACCAAATAGGAAAATAAGCACTTGCCCATCCGCAGGAACAGAGACCTCATAGCCCTTCTCCTCAATAGTGAAGCCGTACTAAGGTTATTCTTCAATCCAGGAACATATAGGACCTCTCTCAACAATATGGGAGGTAAAGACTCCCTCTAAAAATATATTTTCCCACTACCAACTGCCTTGACCGAGTGGTCAAGGCAGTTGGTCATCTCCAAGCACTACCTACGCATCTCCACTCAGGTGTAAGATCGTAAAGTTAACTCCGCGAGCTTCTTGTCATATGGTAGGAGGCACCATTGTCAATATACCAAGTATGGGGTAGTGGTCCTTGGGGATAGACATGCAATCAAGGAAAATTCCTTGTCAAACTTGGTGGAAAACTCTTCCACCTCTGTTGAAGCTTCTATTTATTTCTTCTTCTTGTTTGGACACCATCACGCATTGTGCCCAAACTTATGACAAGCAAGGCATGACTTTGCTCATGTCTTTCTTCCCTTCACTCTTGGGATTCTATCCTCCCTTTGGACCCTTCTTGAACTAATGCGAGTGGTGGCAAGAGCCACATTCTCCTCTCATGACCAGTAGATGAACTACCATGCACACAACCTCTCCGGGTCTCCTCATGTACAAAGTCATCCCAAAGACGTTCAAATTTTGGAAGATTCTCCCTAGAAACAATACCCTCCACAAAAACAACCCATTGTTTGGAAACACCATTCAATGTTGTTCTCTCAAGATCACTGTCAACTATATGGCTTCCCACAGCTCAAGCTCATCCCTCACCTGAGTCAATCTAGTAGGGTATGTGACCACATTTTTAGCCTTGGTCATTTTTATGCTCTTGAGTTTTTCCCTCAAAACCATCTAAGGTTTCATTTGTACTTTGGTACAATTTGGTCAAAGACTCCCACATCTCATAGGCATGAGTCTTCCACGTCAAGTGAGGAATCAAATGATCATGGATGGAATTAGAATAAATCTCTTAGCCTTGATACTCTTCTTGAGTATAGAGGTGCAAGAAGAGTAGCATCGTTGGGTACCACAACATGATGAGTAGCGGTATTCTCCACAATGTCCCACAAATTGTTCTCTTGCAAAAGCAAGATCATCCCTCCTTCCAAGCACCAAAATTTGCCCTTTATCAAGTCTGTCTTCAACCCTCAAGCGAGTAGCATGACCCTTTTTCTGTTGAAAATCACAAATTCAAAATTTGCCCTGTGAAATTATTTGCTTGTCCCTACTTTACATTCTCTTTGAGAATTTGCCTCTCTCTTCAACTCGACTCGATACCATGTAAAATTTTGGACCCAACCCAGGTTCGATCCTATTTGATTTTTCGATAGAAGTTAAATGCACCAAACCGGTTTCAACCTTGTTTCGTATATGTTCTAGTGTTTGACATATGTTTCAACCTTTGTTTTATTATATGTTCCGGCCAACTTGTTTGGGCATATGTTTTGACATATGTTTCAACACTTGTTTTAGAGCTTGTAATAATTCCGATACTTTATTTGACGTAAAGCAGAAAGCGCCATGAGGAAAATAAACTTTAAATGAAACATGAGGGATTTTGTTTATCGTTTTTTCAGCATGAGAAATAAATATCGGTGAGTATACAGAGCTTCGAGGAAAATATAAGACACAAAGATTTTCGGTCTAGCGACCACGGAAAACCACAAGGAAAACCGGTGAGGAGAGGGTTTATATTATTTATGAGCTTAGAAATTTATTTTTCTGACATATTCATCTTGATTTACACAAACATCTAGACTTTCTTTATTAAAATCCTTTTGAACATTCCTGGAAAATGCTCCTCGATTTGTCCCAGAAATCCGTACAAATGTCTGTGTCCCAATTAATGTTGTACGGACTTTCTCGAAATTTGTGCCCAAACTCTGCTAAAATACGAAAAACCCAACATGAAGACAACTCCTTGTAAGCCAGGTCTTTGTCACGACCCTCAAAATTAGGTACCAAGCTGTGTGGAAATACACTCAGAAATTTATTACCGGTGGTTACCACCGATTTACATTACTTGATAAATGTTGTCTGACATCTCTTTGGAATCGCGTGCCAATACTCGAGGGAATTAGCATTTCTTTGTCCTCCTCGATTCACATTGCACATTAAATCTTTGTCCCGACCTCCACAAATCCGTCTGATCTGACACAATTTAATATCTTCCTTGGCGTTTCTTTGCCTTGAAATCAGTACTACAAATCATCCTTTTCTTCCCATTCTAGGCCTCTCTGCTTGCTCTCTCTTGTTCTCTCAACAAAGAATGCTTGAACTACCCAAGAATTGGGTTCTCCCTGGTCGATCTCGCGTGAGGGAAGGTGGGGTTTTCTAATCTAACGGCTGAGATTAGATTAGATGGGTGGGTGAGATTTGGTGTCTCTTCTCTCACCCCTCACTTTTTTTGTTTGTTGTTAATTTGTCTTTCTTGGGACACGGTAGCTCTGTGATTAACGCACAGTAGCCCGAGAAACCGCGATTCGGGGGCATCTAAGCCGTCAAAATCCTTTCGGGGGATCGCTTTTAGAGCTGAGCCACACCAACCCTTAACATGGTTGGATTTTTGTCCCCAGGTTTGAGACCGGTGACTTTAACAACAAGGGTGGCTTAACAACACACTCGAGTCACCGGTACTCCTACACCTGGGGACCACTCACCCCTCCGCTTTAGTCATAAAGTTATCTTTTAATTTGCATCTACAAATTAATTTTGGTGAGACCCACATTAGGAACTTTCTCCCCTTAGAGCTCGAGGGAAGAAACACTTGCGGTACTTTGTTTTGAATTAAAAATTTAAGAAGACTTGCACCCTTGACCAACTTCTAGACTGGTAAAACTTTTTTGGTGGGAATGCCTCATAAATACTTGCACCCTTGACCAACTTCTAGACTGGTAAAACTTTTTTGGTGGGAATGCCTCATAAATTTCCCTTGACTTGCAATTGTTATGCATACAAGATTATAGACATACCCAACATACACAAACAAATAAGAGAAGCATATAATATCTATTAATATTCAACAAAATCCCAATTAAGAATATATAAGTGCAAAAATAACTTGTATACCTCGGATGCATAACACTTAAAATTGTCTCGAAGTATGATCTAAAATTGCTTTTGGTTGCTTGTTACAACTCGGTTTATAGCTATAACCGTTAGGGAGCGAATGTTGCCCATAGGCCATTTGGCAAGAAACTTGCTCAGACATCTATCAATGGAATACCATTATTAAGAATTAACCAGGGTTTTTGTTGTAGTGTGGCTTTGTGCAAGGTTCACACAAAGGGAACTACTCTACTAACTTCAAGGGTTCATATGATTCTTAGACTTGCACTAGCTTGGACAAGATGACTATGTTAGGATGACACTCTCAACATATTTTTTTTAATCCTATTTGGAGAAAAAAAAAATGATAGGATTAAAAAAAATGACACCAGCTAAAAAAATAATAATAATTTACTATCACAAATTTTATCATTATGAATTAGAGTTAAAGTCAAAAGAGTTCAAATCCATGAGCAGCCATTATAGGTACCTTGTCTGTTATTAAGGAGTGTGTGATTTTCACACAATTAAAAAAAAAACTTAGAACAGAGCAATTATAAAGATCTAAATTAAAAATAAAAAATAAAATTTGAAGCCAAAAGACAAATGATGTGCGGTTTTGGAAACAGGAAAGCCCGTCGTTCCTCTATCTTATACGACATTAAAGGCGGGAAGATACAAACGTTTTATCATACTAACATTGCATTGCATTGCTTTGCTTGGTTGAACTCTTTCAAACCGCTTGCTCGAACTCTTTCAGACCCTGGATGCAGGATTTCCCAGCTTAGTCCATTACCAGAAATGGCACCACTGAAGATTTAACATCTCATCTATAATTCGAAACCTCCATTAATAAACACTGTTTTGTGGTTAGAGTTGAATTGGAGACACAGACATATAGAGATGGACACATTTGTTGTTCGGCAGGAAAAATCTGCACCTCCTAATCTCAAACCTCTAAAAAGGTACCGTATTCCGTTCAACATATACAGCTTTAAATTTAGAATTATTTTTGCAGACATTTTGAGAAACCACAGAGTTGGAGGAATATTTTAATTATTGAATTACATTGTGTGCGATTGGGAAGGCCGGGCTGGGAAAGAGGAATGCGGGAAATCGAAGGAAGGCTTTCATTTACGCACAGGCGCAATCTTTTAAGTTTGTTGTTGCGCTCATACGAAGAGGTGCGCTTATTTCTTGTTCCGAAACCAAGTCTCTTTGAAAACCACATGACTGTAGTTTCTTGATAAGAGTTAATTGTTTCTATTATCAGAGACAGGGCAGAGCCGAATTAAGCTTAAATAATGGCAAATCCAAAGGATGCTCCTCTGCAGAAATCTCTCAATGTAGCTCCATGATATAAATACCTATTTATGACATCGATATATGCCAAGATTTTACATTTTTGACGTTTTCTAACTATCCGTAAGTAGGTAAATATCTAACTTGCCTGGGTACGTGAAGACGAGGATGGTAGCCACTTTTTGAAATCAGGGTGCAGGGGACGTCAGTATGTACTCTCTCTCATATATATGAAAATACTGCTGCTTTAAAATGTCTACTGCCGGCCAGCACTAACGATTCCCATAAAAAAAAACCAAAAAAAAACAGGAGTACATCCCATTTTTTTCTCCTCTGCTGCTCACCAGAGTTAACTGACAAAGCGAAAAAAATGAGATAGATTTAGGGGTTATGGTCAGATACAATGGATCCACCAATGACACACTAGGGTTTCTGGCTGGCGGCTGGCCCATACAATGTGTTTTTTGTCTGCGTTTTTGTAAACGTTTTTTTATGTAATTTTCATGGTGGACATCCCCAATTTTTGGAAAATTTCTCTGGGACGTTTCTGTCCCTGTCCTGCGGTATGGATCACAGATAAATATCATTCGGCGTTGTTTGCAACTTCTGATATAGACATGAGAGTAGTGCTTTGCACTAATGACCAACTTAAACCTCGAAATAAATAAAAAAAAGACATTTAGGTTTGCTTTGTTGAGAATTGGACAGGCTAGGAGTCAAACCCTGGACCTACCCCTGGTCGGCGGGCTGCTCTACCACTCAGCTACATTGCCCTTTTCACGATGAACAACCCTACCAGTTTGATTTCAAGGTGTGTATTGCTACCTCCAACAGCCCCTCTCAAGCCAGACTTTTGCTAAAGCATTCCATCCACCACCAATCAACCTCAACACCTGGCTCTGATATCGTGTTGAGAATTGTCGACATGCTGCTCTACCACTGAGATAGATGCCTTTTTCATGATGGGCGTCCTCACTATTTCAATATCAAGGTGTAGATTGCTGCCTCTATCATGCTTCCCAAGATACATCTAATAATTATAAGACCCCTTTGAACAGGCCGACTAAATAAGATAAGCACTGAAAGGATGCCCAACTTCACTCTGTTGTAGTTCCTACTAAAGAAGAACTTAAGCCAAATTGTCTGAATTGTTCATGTTGTTAAAGTACTTTTGTAGCTTTTATAATGCTATTTTAGTTTAGCCTGTCATGCATATTTTATTTTGAACAATCTGTCAAAAAAGCTAGTTCGAAGTGGCTTCTGTGTTCATTTATAGCCAGGTTGAAATAATCTTCAAAACAAATTGTAGGAAAGCCAACTAGATTTGTACCATAAGAATTACTGGAAAGTTTTTTCTCTTCCTTTTTCCTAGCAATCTAATAGAAAAGGAGACCATCAACAAGCAAGACAGAACACTTAATATCAAACTAGACAGCGAGCCTGAAATTACTAAAAATGAGTGGACGCTAATCTCAGGGATGAAATTCTCTAAAAGTGGTGCCAATGCTGCACTTGGTGAAATCAGTCTCTCAAGACTTCCTGGAACGAAACAATCCCAAAGCATTCCCTCTTTGAGATTTAAAGGTCTACTAATAGCTTCAGCTCCATCTTCCCATTTGATCTGTCATGAATTATCTATTGCTACTTGTAAATCAGTTTGTTTCTTATCTGATTGTCCTGACTCCTGCCAACCAAGACTAGACTAGAATTTTGATGACTAACATGAAGTATAAAAATTTGATGACTAACATAAAGTAATGACCTCATCTCAACAAGCTTATCCTATCCCAACAACCTCAACAACCTTATCAAGACTAAATCCCCTATCAATAGCAATAGATTGTGGACTGGATCCAGAACACAAATTGTGGCTTTTAAAAGGGATTATTCCAGAATCATCCCCCTTCCCAACTTTTCTTGCCCTCAAACAAAGAGAAAATAAGGTGAGAGAGAATTGCAGTGCCTTCCTGCGATGCATACTCTGTAGAGTCTGTACTATGTAGGCAACCCCTTCCATTTGATAAGTTATTTGTTTGACACTCCATTACTTAACCTGTGTTGTCTAGTTATCAATATTGTTTATGGTTCTAATGCAAATTTTGCTTTCTCATCCAAAGATGGTAATTCAGCAAAGACTAGAATATTATGCCCCATAATCTTACTTCAAGCAAGAAACTTGTAAAACACCATGAATCCTACTCCTTGGAGGTAGCTCAAGAGCATATGCAACCTCTCCCATTTGGCTCATTACCCTTTATGGTCCATATAAACAGGGTTTAAGTTTTTGTGCCACTCTTGTCTTCAAGGTTGCATACTTATATGATTGCAATCTAGTTAAAACCAGGTTATCAACTTGAAACTTCCACTCATATCGGTGCTTTTTTTTACATGTGACTTCTCACCCTACCCTCCAGCCCGTAAGCTCGAATGAGATATTCCTCATGGTTCATGGAGAGCCCCAATCAACAATTGGCTTGGGAAGAGCAAACATGTCATCAGAGGGACTTGAACTCGGGAAGAGCAAACATGTCATCTAGAAAGCAATGCTAAGATAAAAAACCAAAACCTGCAGAAGCAGTGTCCAAGTCCTTTAACAAGATTTTGGGTAGTAGGTGCAATGTGGCTAAGAAAATTCAAATGAACATTATGTCAAAGTTTGAGAATGTGCAATTTGAATATGGGATATACCCTTTTATTGGATTGACTTTCTAGAAAGCAATGCTAAGATAAAAAACCAAGACATGCACAAGAAGCGTCTGTCTAAGTCCTTTAACAAGATTTTGGGTACTAGCTGTAATGTGGCTAAGAAAATTCAAATGAACATTGTGTTGAAGTTTGAGAATGTGCAATTTGGGTTATACAGGAAATGAGATATTGGATTGGCTTACTAGATGGCAATTCTGGTATAAGGTAGCAATATATGCAAAAAATAGAATACTATTGCAAGGAGTCTTTAACAAGAAGATGAGTTAGTCTTGGTTATCTGGCCACACAAGAATAGTGCAATCAAAATCGGAATATGCTGTTAGGACAAAAAGATTGCATGATGTGTCTCAAAATATGGCATTTAGTTGATACCCAAGGCCCAGTACATATGGTCTCATTGTAATATTGTTGTCCTTCATTCTCACCCTCGGTACTGTTAGCTCCATTTAAAAGGCTTTTTATACTTTTGTGCTCAAAACTCTTCTAAGGATATACATTAAACTTTTCCCCTTTTTCTGTTTATGATTTAATTATGTTAAACTTGACTTGTACTTGAGCACTATTTAAAATGTCTTGGGTGCTTGCTTTTCTGCAGATTGGGATTTTTTCTCATTCAGATTCAAGTTTGGGGCATCAATCTACAGTGCATGTATGGGATATCTCAAGTATCAAGTTGACACTGTTTCAAACTTCTATTTTATTTATCACATTTATCTTTGCTTTTTAACTGAAGATGAGAAATGCTATCAGACAGTGTGACCTGGAAAATTTCATTTCCACCGTCCAGTTAAGGGCTGTGGCAGACTTGATTAAGGACTATTGCTGACTTACTTACTGGAACTAGGATGAGAGTATCTTCTATTTTAGGTTTTTTGCAGCGTAGTTTGTTAAGCTAATTTGACTCTTTTAAAAGTCAATATTTTGTTTTGCAGATAAATCCCATGTGGGAGTTTGTACCAGGAGAGATTTTGCAACCTGGCAGAGGAAACCTAAGTGGGAGGTAAATATGCTGATTATGGCTTTCTTTATGATTCTTAACTTAGGTTAGTTTATCCTCTTTTTTTGTTTTTTCCTGGAACAAAACATATTTAAGTATAGTAGACCATATTTACAATGCCCTGATATACTCGAAAGGCCCAAAATGTTGACCCTTGATAAAAAAAATCTCTTTGAAAATTGACGAATTGGACATGCCTTTCTATTGGTTTTATGGCCTCAATTTATTTTTTTCTACAAATACAGGCATCGTGATTTTATCCAGGTCTGTTGCTGTGTCCGCAATTACATAGTAGTAGGAAGAGGAAGCCATTTCTGTTATCTTCAAAACTTCTGCGGCTTTTGCTAATGCAGTTGATCTTGCTTGCTTGTGTTGAAGTTGAGTCCTTGTGTTTTTGTTCTTTGTTTCAGAGGTATTTTTTTCTCTCCCACGAACTTGACTCTTCACTTGCATGATTCTGTCCGCCTCCTGTTAGCACAAATTTCCACCCTCCAATTGAGCTGATATAACCTGTTATTACAGCGATGAAAACTTGGCTAATTCAGGGAGTATAGCCCCAAATTGTCATGGGCTAGACCCCTCTCTGTTTGGGCTGGTGCTTGCCAGCCTCAGGGGGAGTCCCTAGGCACCCTTAGTACCTTACTGTTGCCCTTTTAGACTGATTTTCTGCGTTTAAAGTTTAAACTAAAAAAAACAGTGATCTCTTAGTCTTGGACAGCATGTCAAAACTGTCGAAAATGATAGGAAAATATGATTTCTTCACTTGGAGCGATCTTGTAGGGTTAGCACAATGAATATGGAATAGAAATAGAACAGAAAACTACTCAAAAGATTGATGAAATCACAATGAACAGTTCAGAAAAATGACAAATCAGATTACAAAATTCACAAAATACCGACAAGAAACAAGGTTAGAACACAAACACTTAATTTCTTTATTGATAGGCTTGCAAGAGGGTTAGTTACACTGCAATTGGCAAGTCCACAACCGGTACAATGATCACTTTGCTCAAAGAAGAGTCAGTAGACTAAGAGAGAGAGAGAAGAACGAGAGAGAAACACTATGCTAGTATGCTGCTGCTGCTAAGAACCGACCAATAACCAATGAAGACCATGCAATATATAGGAGAGGAGTGTGAAGAAAATAGGAGTTAATGTGCATGAGGGAATAAGTGTGAGTGAGTAATGCGCATGGGTGAGTTATGAGTGAGAGCGTATGTGCATGGTGAGTTAAATAATGACTAAGATGCTCGGAGGATGATTTTAGCTTTCCAACGCATGTTAGATTGCTAAATTTGGCCAAGGGATGAAGGAGTTAAAGGGAAATTCGTCCTATTTTTTGGGGATTTCCTAAAATTTAGGAATTTTGCGTTTAAAAGCAATTTAGGGAGAAATTTTAGAAACTGATTGCACGGAAAATGAAAATATGGAAAGTGAGAGGAATAGAGTGAGAAAAATTAGCCTAGAGTGGTTAAACTTTCTCCAGACAATGCCACCTCACCCATGCTCCACCTCTTTAGCTTAATTAATTCTCATTTAGTACATAATCCTTAGAAAATGCGCCCTTGGTCTATGATGCCATGTAGATGCCACATCATCCTGATTCTCTACCACATGTTAAAATTTGAGCTCGCCACTTGTCACTGCCGGAGATGATGATGACTGCTAAAAACAAAAATTTCCAAAAATAGCTATCCGGTCCCAAAAATTTAAAACTTGTCGAAACTGACCCAAACTCTCCACAAATGCTCAGAATGACTAGGAGACCACCATCATGTGTCTACTGCTAAAAATAGAAAGTCCTCGCATGTCCACGATATTATATTCATTTAATTCGATTTTCCGCAAGGAATCCAAATCTGCAATCAGAATTGACATGCAAGCCCTGGTGTTCAACCTACTAAAAATAGAAAACTGTGCCAAATCATCCTGGAAGTGGTCCAAAAGACTCATAATGTCTCAAGGATCAATAATATGTGCTTAGAATCTGGATCCGGGGTCTGGAGCTCAAACTGCTCAAAATAGAAATCTCTTGCATGTTGCTCAAAAAAGTGCTATTGGGCCTAGAATCATGCAAGGATCATCCCTATATGCTCAGAATTGCTCCAAACTGTCAAGAGACCCACTCCAACCGTGGCTCCTAAAAAGTAGCAACACCTGTCGTATGTAGACATCTCTCTCAAAATGCAAAGGACACAAGCTAACTCTAACTCTGAACAAAATAACCCTGTAGCGATCATATACCTGCCTCTGATTGGAACCAACCTCTTGCTCAACACAAGTGTTAAACTCTGGGAGAAGCTCAGAATGCCAACCAAAATAGTGCATGCTGGCTCTTAACTCGCAAGATTTTCAAGGGTGAAAATCTAGGGGTTAACAGTGGTGACTCAAGGGGATGGGTGTTAGAATATGAAAGATGTATGCTCGTTTTACCATTGACAATACCCTTGTCACCCAACCATAGGCCGAAGCCACCCTCCGAGCACCTTAACCTTGACAGAGAATCATTCCGGAAGCAAACCCTAGGCTAGATAGCCAAACAAAGGGTAGCGCACCTTTCCCCA